>JAXIVJ010020185.1:0-14098 GCA_036785665.1 Chirona hameri
CAATTGTGGTCTGTGTGGCAATGTTATATATCTTAAAACTTGTCTTGTTGCGAGGAATTCGATTGTGTTTAAATAACGCCTGATCGTCAATGGCAACATTTAAATTCATCTTAATTTGAATGTCGAATAGTAACTTCATAACCTCCTTCTCGGTGTAAAGAAAGCCCTAAAATGTCTCAGTTTGCTTTATAATCACCAACGCTCGCGCAATTATTTTAATACCAATTAATTCCTATCTTCAAGACAAGTTCAAAGATATATAACATCGCCGTGTAGGTCAAATTTGGGAAGTTGACTGCGTCGTAACCATGACCTTATGTCAAGGTCATCAAATGTCAGAAATACGTCATGCTGCACAGCATTCAACGCGTCTTGATGATAACAACAAAATGACGTTTACCGTGCCCTTCTAAATTTATTCAGTCAAAAGGTATTAGCGAATACATAATTTGTATATAAAATAGCATGTAAAATGATTTTTTTAAAGATATTTGGAGACAAATATCCATCAATTTTATGTTTGCACTTAATTGACACGTCCTTACGCGTAAGAATAGCATAGCGAGAAAAAAAAACCAAGTCCGCAAAGGGGAAAAATGGGGGTACCTTTTAGGTCATATGGAGGCCCCTGGGTTCCGGAAGGCCCCCATTAAAATTAGTCCCCCATATTGGGAGGATGGACCCGCCAGTGGGGCATTTGCCCATAATGCCCCCAACCCCTGGATCCGCCAGTGGTAAAAAAACAGACAAACACAATTTTACCTCTTCTGTCGCTTTCAAACATTTTTGTAGCTGAGCTCATGCTGAGTCTGATCTTACTAGTTGGAAATGCTAAAAATTGTAAGACTTCTACTCATAGCACCCATAAAATGCACTGGGATAGGTACCTAAGCATGGTGCAAAATGGTTGTTAGATTTAAAATTGGTACCTGAAATTGTCTGGATATGACCTGAGGCCAAAGTAGCCATCCCAAGCTATAGTAATTTAAAATGACCTTGACAATGAAAAATATTGACTTTACCTTCACATTCAGAAAGTGTGAATTTCATTTGGCTACGTGTTTACAGGGAAAATGAAAACAACGATACCCAAGTCCCAGTCACAATTCCTCAAATACTGTCGAAATGCGTTCCACGCACGCTATTCAGCGCTATAAACTTTGGCGCCAAAACGCGACGTTTTTTAACTTACGTTGGTTGCAGGAATCGCTCCAGATCGAAAATAGCGCCAGACGCGCCACGCATATTTGGAAATGTCAAATACAAAGTCAAGACCCATCACATTTAGGAACAGTGGCGTACCCGGTATCAGGTCATGCAAGTCATGACCTGGTCCTTTGGACCCGAGGCGCCCATGCAAAGCTGGCGCCCCTCCGATCAGTCACGACGCCCCTCTGGCCAGTGGCGGCGCCACTCCGGCCAGTGACGTCGCCCCCTCCGGCCAGTGACGGCGCCCCTCCGACAAGTGACGACGGCCCTCCTGCCAATGACCATGCTCCTCCGGCGAGTGACGGCGCCTCTTCGGCGAGTGACGGCACCCCTCCGGCCAGTGACTCTCCTTCCGCACGGTGCAGAAGGAGAGGCACCCCCCCCCCCTGCAAAATTTCGCCAATATTGGTGGCGCCCCTGTCGATCGGGTGGCGCCCCGCAAGGCAATGACCTGGTCCTTTGTGAATTTCTTCGTACGCCACTGCTTAGGGAGCCATAAGTCAGTCAACACTCAGGATATTGCTTTGACATTTGGTTTGGGCATACTTGGTTCTCCAATATATATTCCGGCTTTTCATATGATTTGATATTTTATATGAATTTATGAAGAAGAAAAAAATTGACCAAAAAAATCCACAAAATCAAAATTTCCAAACATATTGAAAAACCAACATATATATTGGAGAACGAAGTATAGACAATACCCAAACCGAATTTCAAAGCAATATCTTTAGTTTTGGCTGACATATGGCTACTTAAGTATGATGGGCCTGGATTTTGTATTCGACATTTTCAAATATGCACGTGCCACTTTCCCTCCTGATACCAAAATGCTACACAATGGAGGAAACGCGATCGAGGAAAAAATCCGATTTTTTCTCGCAAAAGTTATTTTTCGCAGTCAGTACCCATTTTTCATCGCCAGTTTCAGCGTATTTGGGGGGGGGGGGTAATTTCTATTGCCGCCCCGTCGAGCGTGGGATGGACTGGGGGGCTTTTGCCCCTGCCGCCCCCCCCCCTGGATCCGCCAGTGCATCAGGCTGGTGTCACATCAGTAACCATCAACAGTAACTATCACCAGTAACCATCACCAGCAACTATCACCAGTAACCATCATCGGGCTGGTGTCACATCAGTAACCATCACCAGTAACTATCACCAGTAACCATCATCAGGCTGGTGTCACATCAGTAACCATCACCAGTAACTATCACCAGTAACCATCATCAGGCTGGTGTCACATCAGTAACCATCACCAGCAACTATCACCAGTAACCATCATCGGGCTGGTGTCACATCAGTAACCATCAACAGTAACTATCACCAGTAACCATCATCAGGCTGGTGTCACATCAGTAACCATCAACAGTAACTATCATCAGCAACCATCACCAGCAACTATCACCAGTAACCATCATCAGGCTGGTGTCACATCAGTAACCATCAACAGTAACTATCACCAGTAACCATCACCAGCAACTATCACCAGTAACCATCATCGGGCTGGTGTCACATCAGTAACCATCACCAGTAACTATCACCAGTAACCATCACCAGCAACTATCACCAGTAACCATCATCGGGCTGGTGTCACATCAGTAACCATCAACAGTAACTATCACCAGTAACCATCATCAGGCTGGTGTCACATCAGTAACCATCAACAGTAACTATCATCAGCAACCATCACCAGCAACTATCACCAGTAACCATCATCAGGCTGGTGTCACATCAGTAACCATCAACAGTAACTATCACCAGTAACCATCATCGGGCTGGTGTCACATCAGTAACCATCACCAGTAACTATCACCAGTAACCATCACCAGCAACTATCACCAGTAACCATCATCGGGCTGGTGTCACATCAGTAACCATCAACAGTAACTATCACCAGTAACCATCATCAGGCTGGTGTCACATCAGTAACCATCAACAGTAACTATCACCAGTAACCATCATCAGACTAGTGTCACATCAGTAACCATCAACAATAACTATCACCAGTAGTCATCATCAGGCTGGTGTGAGGTGTCAGACCAGTAACCATCACCAGTAACCATCATCAGGCTGGTGTGAGGTGTCAGACCAGTAATTATCACCAGTAGTCATCACCAGGCTGGTGTGAGGTGTCAGACCAGTCACCATCACCACGGTCCAACACACTCTGCTGTTAATTGGCTAATTAGTCGTCCGTGTCAGCGACGGTCCAGTGATAAAGCATGCGGACCGCACCCACACCGACTCCCATTCCGCGCAGGGAGGGGCTGCCGCACCCACACCGACTCCCATTCCGCGCCGGGAGGGGCTGCCGCACCCACACCGACTCCCATTCCACGCCGGGAGGGGCTGCCGCACCCACACCGACTCCCATTCCACGCCGGGAGGGGCTGCCGCACCCACACCGACTCCCATTCCACGCCGGGAGGGGCTGCCGCACCCACACCGACTCCCATTCCACGCCGGGAGGGGCTGCCGCACCCACACCGACTCCCATTCCACGCCGGGAGGGGCTGCCGCACCCACACCGACTCCCATTCCACGCCGGGAGGGGCTGCCGCACCCACACCGACTCCCATTCCACGCCGGGAGGGGCTGCCGCACCCACACCGACTCCCATTCCACGCCGGGAGGGGCTGCCGCACCCACACCGACTCCCATTCCACGCCGGGAGGGGCTGCCGCACCCACACCGACTCCCATTCCACGCCGGGAGGGGCTGCCGCACCCACACCGACTCCCATTCCACGCCGGTAGGGGCTGCCGCACCCACACCGACTCCCATTCCACGCCGGGAGGGGCTGCCGCACCCACACCGACTCCCATTCCACGCCGGGAGGGGCTGCCGCACCCACACCGACTCCCATTCCACGCCGGGAGGGGCTGTTATGTGTCTCTGCCGCTTTTGTGCTGCGGGTGTTCAATATCATCTACGAGGTTGCGTGTTGTCCACACAGTAACACCGGTAAACAAACAGCACTGATTCGTGCGACAAACACGTGATTTGTGTGTTCGAGGCGCTGGCTTCAGCCTCGCACCTCACACCCTGAACCAATGCAGGTGGTTCCCGCGGTGCCCGCAGGTTCCCGCCGCTCGGTTGTTTGAGTTGCTAGATCTGACTTTTTTTTTGTCCGCCGAGCGCGGCGGGCAGGCCGGTGTTTTCCAGACCGGCAACTGACCACAGTTTCCGCCGTGCCGTGCGGCGCGGTGCCAGCCCGAGTCAGGGGCGGGGAGGGAAGGGGCGGGGAGGGAAGGGGCGGGGTGGGGTGGGGTGGGGTGGGGTGGGGGTGGGGTGTGGGTGGAGTGGGGTGGGGTGGGGTGGGTGGGGTGGGGTGGGTGGGGGTGGGGTGGAGTGGGGTGGGAGTAGGGTGGGGGGGGGGGGTGGAGTGGGGTGAGATGGGGGTGGGGGTAGGGTGGGGGTGGGGGTAGGATGGGGGTGGGGTGGAGTGGGGTGGGGGTAGGGTGGGGGTGGGGTGGAGTGGGGTGGAGTGGGGTGAGGTGGGGGTGGGGGTAGGGTGGGGGTGGGTGTGGGGTGGAGTGGGGTGGGGGTAGGGGCGGGGTGGGGTGGGGTGGAGTGGGGTGGAGTGGGGTGGAGTGGAGTGGGGTGGGGTGGGGTGGGGTGGGGTGGGGTGGGGTGGGGTGGGGGTAGGGTGGGGGGGTGGAGTGGGGTGGGGTGGGGTGGGGTGGGGTGGGGTGGGGTGGGGTGGGGGGTGGGGGCGGGGTGGGGTGGGGTGAGGTGGGGGGGGGGGGGGTGGGAGTGGGGTGGGGGTACATACAGTTTATTAGGACCTAATATACATACAGTTTATTAGGTCCCTCCATTTCATGGGTTGTATGGTGACCACGTCGTATACATATACAAAAACATACATCGGAGTAGATTAAAATCAGATAAAAAAGCTCTAATAAAAAACTTTGCAAATAGAGGCATCTCGCGATTTAGACACTGCTACACTCACGACGAATCGTTCCAGTGCTTGCTGGCGCGACACAAAAACCCGCGTCGGGCAAACTCAGTTCGCACGCGAGGCAGACGCAGCTGCCCTCGCTCGGTTGCACGCGTGCTGCGGACTGACACGTCAGAGCTGAGCAGCAACTTTTCCCGTAGAATTTGTGGTGCATTGTCCGAGGTAAGTAGGCTACGGACCATGGCTACATCGTGGGGTGTAGGGTGGAGGTGGGGTGGAGTGGGGTGGAGTGGGGTGGGGGTGGAGTAGGGTGGGGGTGGGGTGGAGTGGGGTGAGGTGAGGAGCGGTGGAGCACGGTGGCCGAACTGCACTCCGCTTAATGCGCAGCAGCTCGACTCTTACTTCCTGCGGGGAGAGTTTGAGGCCCGAGAACGTGTCGCGAAGGATTGATAGGATATTTTCCGGGCGCTGTTTTGAAATGATCTGACCTTGGTGCTTGCAGTTGATCGTAACTGGACAGAGGTAAATTTACGTCACGATTCTCGGGAAGTGTGGCTTCCTCGAGAGTCATGCACCATCTGAGGATTAACCGTCAGTTTGACTACGCTGCTGGTGCTGACATGTGGGAGAAGTGGCATTTGTTTATATTTTCGGTAGTTCATTAACAAACACGAGAGAAGCACAAGTTGTTTTGCATTCACCATTTCGAATTCTGAATGCTAGCTGTTTGGTACCATCTGAGTTTACAATCCAAGTGACCAGATTTACGGTGATAGCGTCATACCAAGCCAGTAACGGAGGCAGAATGCTCTAAATAATATCCTAATTAATGCATTTGCACTCACTTTTGCGTGGTTACAACTAGGTACACGGCACAAACAGGGGCGTGAAAACTATTTTCAAGTTGGGGGGCGAACTTTTTTGGCAGATCTGAGGCAAAAATGATAGCTAAAAGGAGCGATACATTGTAGTCACCCGTATATATTGAAGCTAATAGGTTTGCCCTATTAAAAAGGTAGCTCATTTTGCCAACAAAAAAATATAATTAGAAAATAACTGGTGGACATCATGCAGACAGTGCGTATCGGCACTTGAGTTTTAGAAAAAAACGCACGGAGCTGGAGCACATGCTGGGTCTGAATTCAAAGCCAAAGTGCAGAACTTCCGAATATGAGCATACCGTCGGGGTCTTGTATGCTTAGCATTGGTTATTTACCAATCGTGTGCGAAGCACCGGTGGGATTTTTCGTCAACTTAGATGAATTTAAATTTGACCTTGCCTACATGGCCCGGCCTATACAGAAGCTATAGGCCGGGCCTATTCGGGTACTATTCAGAAGCTTAGAACTTTGGCACTCTCACCCAATTGCAGTCGGGTCTCTGCCATGCGATAGCCCCATTAAATGTATGTATTTATTTTATGTTTTCATGCATATCACCAACGGGCTCAGACGCCCACTGACAGGTAAAGTTGTCAGGTAAAATTAAATATTTTATTTTTGGTATGTTGCCTTCTGACATGGGTGGTAGCGTGACCAGGGGCGTAGCCAATGGGCCGTTCGCCAACCTTCTCTGTTCGCGAACGGCCCGAGGGCCCTCAGACCTTGCAAGGGCCCTCTCAGACCAACCGAGGGCATTCCCAGACCAGACTAGGTCAGTATCAGGACTGGGAAGGCCCTTTTAGACGCGCGGCGCTGGGTCTCCAGCCGATTGCGCGGCGCTGGGGGGGGGGGGGTATTTTTACCCCCCCACGTATCTTCCGAACCAATAACTGCAGCGAAGCGCGCAAGGCGGCGATCGAAAGCTCTCAGTGAGAGGAAGCTAACGCATACCCGACATTATTTAAATAAGGTCACATATTAGGTCAGGTCAGGTCAAATATAAAAATTGAGGTATTTGGGTTTTTGGGCTATACTTTCCAGCCAAAGCCTTGGATTGCGACCATTATCTCACAAAGTGCTCTCAAATGTATAATGCATCTCCCGCATAAGCAAAAGTGAAATTGTAAGCAAAGGTAAAGGTCAGTAGGGGTCACATAAGGTCACATGTGTACGAAAGCCATGCGACACATGTTGTATGGGTTATTTTACACGTATATTTCAATAGTAGCAGCCATTTTCACAACCTGACCCCATATATAGTATAGGCCTCAGGTCAAGGTCAGGTCACAATAAGGACAAAATTTGAAATTGATAATCTAAATAAAAAGGCATGTTTCTAGACCAAATTTGTATCAGAAAAGCAGCGGTGGCACTTATGTGTCTGTATCTGGTCACTAAAGGCAAAACAAACGTAACTTTATAAAAAAACGTCAAGAGATACTTATACTTAGGGAACCATGTCAGTCAAAAAAAAAATATTGCTTTGAAATTTGGTTTGGGTATCTCTATACTTGGTCCTCTAGCATATCTTCCGTTTTTTCATATCTTCGGGAAAAAACTTTGGTGGAAATTCGCCCAATAATTTTTTCTTTCTTCATTTTTGGGGATTTAAAACTCACAATTTCGAAAATCCGAGATATTGATGTGGAAGATAATGTTATTTCTCTTCTTTTGACGTTTTTTATTTGCGATTTGCATCAAAACTCTAATTTTTACGATTTGTCAAACATTTAACGTTTTTCCACCAAAAATGGCATGACATGACGTCACTAAAACGTCGTTATCTCCCAAACTTCGCCTCTAATTCCAATTAAATTTTGACAGATGACGTATAATTGAGGCAGCATAAGGTACGAAAAGTTTCTTTTGATATCTGTCATAGTTTTCAAGTTATTGAGAAAATCCGGAAGGGAGGTAAAATTTACCCCCCCCCCCCCCCTCCCCCAGCGCCGCGCGGGTTTAGGCTGGGAAGGATCAATTCAAACCGATGCATGGCCCCTTCAAGTTCAGAAAGGGGCCTTTCAGACCTAGAAATTACCCTTTAAACCTGCATAGCCCACCCCCTAAGGTTTGGTATGGTCTCTCTTAGCGGGCGTAGGGACCATAGGTCTTGCAAGGGCCTTCTCAAACTACTATTGGGCCCTCCAGGATTGGAAAGGGCTCCCTCGGACCTGTGTAAGGCCCCTGAGGCCTAGCAAGGGTCATGTGAAGCAGGCATAGGGCCCTTTCATGCCTGGCAAGGGCGTTCTCAGACTGGCGTCGGGCTCCTCCAAAGCTTGGCGAGGGCACTCTTAATCGGGCGTAGGGCCCTCTCAGACCTGGAAGAGGCCCCTCCAAACCACCCAGAACTCCCTCAGGAGTGGTAAATGACCTCTCAGGCCGAGCAAGGTCCCACTCAGACCTGAAAAGGACCCTCTCAAACCGGCGTAGGGCCCTTCAAGCCCAGCAAAGGCCCACTCAGACCCTTTCAAACTTACGTAGAGCCCCTATGGCCTGCCAAGGGCCCTCTAAAGCGGGCGTATGGTCCTTTCAAGCCTGGTAAGCGCCCTCTCAGACCGATCCTAATGAACGGCTGTCAGTAGTTTTACACGTAACGAAAATTAAGTCACTATGCATGTACGGATGAACGCAAGTGCGGACCATCATTGCGTATATTAGACTTCGAGCTTATGCAAAAGCGCCTGTTCTCACATTTCAATCACCTCCGGAGTTGGGGTGGGGGAGGGCAAAGCTGAAACACATTCCGATCACCGTCTTTGTTCCACAAAACATATGCGAATTTCCGTCGGCAATGCTGTTGATCTAATTCAGAATGAAAAGATCATGTAAAAAGTGGGCAGATTGCCGCCACCTAGCTCCAAAGCTTAGGGAGCGTCCCCCCCCCCCCCCCCCCCCCCCAGGTCCAAAGTTGCAGGGGCGAAATGACCCCACTGCCCCTATGGCTCCCACGTCCCTGGGCACAACTAACACATTTCTGTGAATGTTTATCAACACCATAATACATATTTGTCTTCCATTCTACATTCCTGGCTCATTGCGAAATTAATCGCATAATTTGTAGTTACAATTTTCGTCGAATATATTCCTGTCACAGCCGCGTGCCGCGTTGCGATATCCTGGAATTGTACATATGATATATTTGAATGGCTGTCTTGAGAAGATTACGCAGCTATGTGTCTTGCAATATACTGGAATTGTATCATATATGTAAGGATTCCTTCACACTGCTTTCAATTGTATCGTATTTTGACTGCAAGTTAATGTCATGCTACGTTTTCATTTTGTTATGTCAAATATGTCGCAGGAGTTCTAGATTGCCAGGTCAAATGATCTGATCATTGTTTTAATTGAGGCTGCGCTACCTCTTCTCTCGCTTACTCAACGGCAGTAACCACCAAGTCTGAGGAAACATTGGCGTCGCTTTGAGCAGAGCAAATCGTCGCCACGTCTCCTGCTCTCATTCTCACGATCCGCAGATGCCAACCAGACCCGAGATTGAGCAATGAGAGCAGTCACCGCAGCGGAGCAGGTCGATCTACACGTTTGACTTCTTCTTCTCCGCCCGCGCCCCGCACTCTGTCTCCGAGCAACGCTATGTCGCAGTGTATTGTTAGCCAGATTCGGGACCCATTTTTCTGGAACTGGTGTGTGACTAAGCAATTAGTGCACGCGTTGTGCACTATCTCGCTGTGCCCCGCTGTGGCGGAACGTGATCGCGGGTCAGCAGAAACCTGCACTAAATCCGGCCAGGAGAGGAAAGAAACGTGGAAGGACACCCTGACTTTCTCGGTTGGAAAGGGAATGATTTTAGTAAGACCGAGGACTGTGGGAGATAATGGAAAGCTTTGACACAGCGTTACTTACTCAGCAGCAGAATGTGTTAATACAGATCTGTCGTATCGGTTCAACTTAATTATGTAAGGTTAATTATATACCCGACTCGGTTATGTACTCTATTCCCAGATGTCCCCATTCCCCAGCCAATCAGCGGATGTCCCCAGTCCACCCATTTCAATCAGCTGATGTCCCCGGTCCCACCGTCTCCGAGTCAGCTGTTTGCCAGTTCTCGGGTCATACCAATCTGCGCGGAATGTCGGGCGAATCGGACGCCCGTTAGTGAGGCATTGTTTGGCCGTTCACACCGGGTGACTGGGACGGCCGGCGCCGGTTCCGGTGGCGACTCCGCCCACCACCGCACCGGAAACGGCTCCAGCAGCCGTGAAGGCCGCGGCCTTTGAAGTCATGCCGACCGAGGCCCCACGGGGGCCGTCCGCCGGTCATGGGACGGGCGGGACCAGGGTACCTTCGGCGGGACCAGGGTACCTTCGGCGGGACCAGGGTACCTTCGGCGGGACGGCCTTGTCCACCGTGGCCACTGAGGCGGGCGTGGATGTGGAAGATGGAAGGCCGGGATATTCTGTGACGAAGAGGGCGATGATGCCACACGGTTTAGGGGTGATGATCACTGGCGGCTCCAGGGGGCGGGGGCGGCAGGGGCAAAAGCCCGCCCCCCTATCCCACGCTCGACGGGGGCGGCAATAGAAATTTGTCCCCCCCCCCCAAAAAAAATCCGCTGAAACTGGAGATGAAAAATTGGTACTGACTGCGAAAAATAGCTTCATGCGAACCAAAAAAAATATATTTTTGCCTCGTTCGTGTTTCCTCTATTTTGTAGCATTTTGGTAGCAGGAGGGAAAGTGGCGCGTGCATATTTCGAAATGTCGGATACAAAATTCAGACCCATCATACTTAACACGCGCAGTGGAGAGGGGCATGCCACTAACACGCAGTGGAGAGGGGCACTTTAGTGCCCCTCCCTAAGATCTCCAAAAGCATGAAAGCTAGAACGCTCAAACTTATAGGTTAGATAGGTGCTATGATAGTCTACATTTTTTTTGTGTGACTTTATTTCAATATCTTCAAGGTCAAACGAGGTCACGAAGGTCAAATCTGACCAAATGTCACAATTTTGGGAATTTGACCTCTGTGACGTCACAGACCACCAGCCATGTATATAAAGTTGTCTCCAGGGATGAACATTGACAATGCCTACCGAATGGCGTTTGAATCATCCCGATCCGGCTGTTGGTTCCGAAGATATCTCTTCGCCGACCTCAATTATGGCCGCCATCTTGGATTTCAAATCCATATAACTTTACAAAAAGACCGACCGATTTGCTTTTTTGCGTCAAACGATCTGCTATTGAGTTGGCCTTAATGTCGCGCAAAAACACCGCCCAGCTTCGCTTCGTTTTCCAGCTATTCACGAAAAACATGTGGGGGGCACACAAGTGCCCCCCCCCCCCCTCCACTGCGCGTGCTTTGAAATTCTGTTTGGGTATTTTCTATAATTCGTTCTCCAATATATATTCCGGCTTTTGAATGTTTTGAAATTTTGATTTTGTGGATTTTTTTTTTCTCTCCCAATTTTGTTTGTCTTCATAAAATCATATCAAATATCAAATCATAATAAAAAGCCGGAATACATATTGGAGAACCAGGTTTGGACCACATTTCATTGCAATATCTTGAGTGTTGACTGACTTATAGCTCCCTAGGTATGATGGGTCTGGACTTTGTATTCGACATTTCCAAATATGCGTGGCGCGTCTGGCGCTACGCATATTTGGCGCGTGGCGCGTCTTTTCGATCTGGATCGATTCCTACAACCAACGTAGATTCAAAAACGTCGCGTTTTGGCGCCAAAGCGGTTAACGCTGAAAACGTGCGGGAAACGCATTTCGACAGTATTTGAGGAATTGTAACTGGGACTTGGGTATCATTGTTTTCCTTTTCCCTGTAAACATGTAGCCAAATAAAATTCACACTTTGTGAATGTGTAGGTATAGTTAATATTTTTCATTATTAAGGTCATTTTAAATTACTTTAGCTTGGGATGGCTACTTTGGCCTCAGGACATATCCAGACAATTTCAGGTACCAATTTTAAATCTGACACCCTTTTTGCACCATGCTTAAATACCTATCCCGGTGCATTGTATGGGTGCTATGAGTAGAGGTCTCACAATTTGTTAGCCTTTCCAACTAGTCAAGATCAAACTCAGCATGAACTCAGCTACAAAATGTTTGAAAGCGACAGAAGAGGTAACATTGGGTTCGTCTGGTTTTGCCACTGGCGGATCCAAGGGGGGGGGGGGGGCATTAGGGACAAATGCCCCCTCACAGGAACATGGCGGGCCTTCAATACAATGATGTCTCCCGCCCCGCGTGTTCCTGCATTGGCTGTAAGAAGTGATACTTAGGAAGAAAATATCCCCCCCCCCCCCGGTCAATGACTTTCGCGTTGAGGACCCCTCCCCCCCCCCGCTCAACGACTTTCCGCGCTGACGACCCGACTCTCCCCCCTGATCAACAGTTTTTCGCTGATGAAGCGGAGCGAAATTTTAGCCCCCCCCCCCCCCCAACTCGAACCCTAGATCCGCCAGTGGTGGTGATGCAGTGGTGATGTTTGAGAGATGTGATATCAGGGATGATCCAGTGGTGATGATGCAGTGGTGATGTGTGAGAGATGTGATATCAGGGATGATCCAGTGGTGATGATGCGTACTGATAGGTGCGTCAGTAAGTCATGAATTAAGGGTCCTTTTGAGAAAGAGTGGGTGATAATTGTATTTATATTTTACGCGTCCTAGACCAGAGACACAATACCGGGCTGATTAGGACATTGTCAGGATTATTCAGGACATTTCCTGACTTGATTAGATCCGTGGCAATCCGTGGCATTCCATAATGTTAGATCCGTGGCAATCCGTGGCATTCCATAATGTTAGATCCGTGGCAATCCGTGGCATTCCATAATGTTAGATCCGTGGCAATCCGTGGCATTCCATAATGTTAGATCCGTGGCAATCCGTGGCATTCCATAATGTTAGATCCGTGGCAATCCGTGGCATTCCATAATGTTAGATCCGTGGCAATCCGTGGCATTCCATAATGTTAGATCCGTGGCAATCCGTGGCATTCCATAATGTTAGATCCGTGGCAATCCGTGGCAATAATGTTCCACCAAAGGACCACAATCTGCCAAATGTCCTTCGTACTAACATCACCAGAAAGCGTGGCAGGCTTTCTGGTCCACAGTCGTACTGTCCTCCGACAGATTGCCGCTCAAACTGCACCACGACCTCACCACCAGCTACCACCAGCTAACAGCCACCCGGAGCCACTCGGCCCTCAGCCGGAAATGAAATTCCGCCCGATGTGCTGTTGTTTGTGTCAGGCCTGCAGACTTAACACGTTCCCGTATTTCCCTACAGTGTGGTAGGCCGGGACAGGCTAATTTATTTCACTGGCGCAACACCGCACTACACGCCAACATGGAACGTAAAACCGTCATTTAATTTGCCGCCCGAATGTGTGCCTAATACTACATCCGGATGCATCGAAACAACACGAGGGCGCGTGGGAAACATCCACGCTCCGGACAGTTTAATGACAATTTCGCGCAAGACAACGCTCGATAGCATGAACACTTGGTTCTAAAACATCCTAAGCATCCTAAACATCCTAAAACACTTGGTTCTATTGCATTTTTGCATATTATCGATTGGTGACGCTACTTCCGCACGTAATTAACTGGATAATGACGTTGTTTCTGCTGCTTGAACTAAGACTCATGACAAGGTACATTGACAGACGATAACTCTGGCTAACTCTGTATGCAAAAGACATCTTGAAATCAAGTAAAAAATAAAATATGCAAATACATTTTAAGTTTCGAAATATGGTCGGTAGATACCATACATACATATTGTTTTGTATTTGTAAGCCAATGATTTTCAGTAATATGGGATGCGCCGATTGGCTTTTAAGTCCTTTTCTCAGTGACCAGTTGAGGACATATTACGCTTGCCACGCTAACACACGTTCCAGCTCTTAGAGTTTAGAGCCAAGAGATGAGAAATTAGACACAAACATTAGCGATAAAAGTCCAGTTATCTTATCAAATACACCCACGAGCTTCCTTTCAGCTACCAGCTTACTAAAGCCATTTTTCAGTGTTAAAAACTTCAGTGTTAAAAAACATTTTTCAAGTGTTTTGATTTGATATTAAAGTGTGCTTGATATTAAAGTGTGCCTTG
>JAXIVJ010020186.1:0-14098 GCA_036785665.1 Chirona hameri
AGACCGACAGACCGACAGACCGACAGACCGACAGACCGACAGACCGACAGACCGACAGACCGACAGACCGACAGACCGACAGACCGACAGACCGACAGACCGACAGACCGACAGACCGACAGACCGACAGACCGACAGACCGACAGACCGACAGACCGACAGACCGACAGACCGACAGACCGACAGACGACAGACCGACAGACCGACAGACCGACAGACCGACAGACCGACAGACCGACAGACCGACAGACCGACAGACCGACAGACCGACAGACCGACAGACCGACAGACCGACAGACCGACAGACCGACAGACCGACAGACCGACAGACCGACAGACCGACAGACCGACAGACCGACAGACCGACAGACCGACAGACCGACAGACCGACAGACCGACAGACCGACAGACCGACAGACCGACAGACCGACAGACCGACAGACCGACAGACCGACAGACCGACAGACCGACAGACCGACAGACCGACAGACCGACAGACCGACAGACCGACAGACCGACAGACGACAGACAGACAGACAGACAGACAGACAGACAGACATACAGACAGACAGACAGACAGACAGACAGACAGACAGACAGACAGACAGACAGACAGACAGACAGACAGACAGACAGACAGACAGACAGACAGACAGACAGGCAGACAGACATACATACAGACATACATACAGACATACATACAGACAGACAGACAGACAGACAGACAGACAGACAGACAGACAGACAGACAGACAGACAGACAGACATACAGACAGACAGACAGACAGACATACAGACAGACAGACAGACAGACAGACAGACAGACAGACAGACAGACACGCACACGCACACGCACACGCACACGCACACGCACACGCACACGCACACGCACACGCACACGCACACGCACACGCACACGCACACGCACACGCACACGCACACGCACACGTACACGCACACGCACACGCACACGCACACGCACATATACAGATAGACACACAGACAGACACACATACAGACAGACACACATACAGACAGACACACCGACCGACGACCGTCGCCTGTTTCACTGCCATTCGATCCGCCGCTTGTTTGTTTCACTGCCATTCGATCCGCCGCTCGATCGGATACGCGAAGCGGAGTTTGATGCATTATTCAGACAAACGAAGGCGGCTGTTGATAGCAGTGCAGCGACCACTGGGCAGATGCCTGTTTGTTTTCGCTGGTGACTGGAGAGTGGGTGACGATCATTTCAGGCTCGGCTGACTGGAGAGTGGGTGACGATCATTTCAGGCTCGGCTGACTGGAGAGTGGGTGACGATCATTTGTGGCTCGGCTGACTGGAGAGTGGGTGACGATCATTTCAGGCTCGGCTGACTGGAGAGTGGGTGACGATCATTTCAGGCTCGGCTGACTGGAGAGTGGGTGACGATCATTTCAGGCTCGGCTGACTGGAGAGTGGGTGACGATCATTTCAGGCTCGGCTGACTGGAGAGTGGGTGACGATCATTTCAGGCTCGGCTGACTGGAGAGTGGGTGACGATCATTTGTGGCTCGGCTGACTGGAGAGTGGGTGACGATCATTTCAGGCTCGGCTGACTGGAGAGTGGGTGACGATCATTTGTGGCTCGGCTGACTGGAGAGTGGGTGACGATCATTTCAGGCTCGGCTGACTGGAGAGTGGGTGACGATCATTTCAGGCTCGGCTGACTGGAGAGTGGGTGACGATCATTTCAGGCTCGGCTGACTGGAGAGTGGGTGACGATCATTTCAGGCTCGGCTGACTGGAGAGTGGGTGACGATCATTTCAGGCTCGGCTGACTGGAGAGTGGGTGACGATCATTTCAGGCTCGGCTGACTGGAGAGTGGGTGACGATCATTTCAGGCTCGGCTGACTGGAGAGTGGGTGACGATCATTTCAGGCTCGGCTGACTGGAGAGTGGGTGACGATCATTTCAGGCTCGGCTGACTGGAGAGTGGGTGACGATCATTTCAGGCTCGGCTGACTGGAGAGTGGGTGACGATCATTTCAGGCTCGGCTGACTGGAGAGTGGGTGACGATCATTTCAGGCTCGGCTGACTGGAGAGTGGGTGACGATCATTTCAGGCTCGGCTGACTGGAGAGTGGGTGACGATCATTTCAGGCTCGGCTGACTGGAGAGTGGGTGACGATCATTTCAGGCTCGGCTGACTGGAGAGTGGGTGACGATCATTTCAGACTCGGCTGACTGGAGAGTGGGTGACGATCATTTGTGGCTCGGCTGACTGGAGAGTGGGTGACGATCATTTCAGGCTCGGCTGACTGGAGAGTGGGTGACGATCATTTCAGGCTCGGCTGACTGGAGAGTGGGTGACGATCATTTCAGGCTCGGCTGACTGGAGAGTGGGTGACGATCATTTCAGGCTCGGCTGACTGGAGAGTGGGTGACGATCATTTGTGGCTCGGCTGACTGGAGAGTGGGTGACGATCATTTCAGGCTCGGCTGACTGGAGAGTGGGTGACGATCATTTCAGGCTCGGCTGACTGGAGAGTGGGTGACGATCATTTGTGGCTCGGCTGTGTGGCGCCACCTACCCGCGGCGCCTTCGTGATGAACATCTGTGCATAAGCATACATACATGTTCGGTGATTATTTGCATAAGCATACATACATGTTCGGTGATTATTTGAGATAATGGGTGTGATTACTGATTACCGGAAATTCAAAACACTGCGGATATGCCAATGCTGCGATGAAATATCAGGATACCGGCATTGATTATTATATAGTATTCTCATCTAACTTAACTTTTGGTGCAGATCTTTTTTAGAACCTGTCTTTGAAATTAAAGGCGAAAGTTTGGACGACATATTTTCTTTAACCCTCTCCCTACGGGAGCTTTTTTCACCTTCGCCCTACGGGGAGGGGGCTGACAGGCCCCCTGTTAACTTCAAAACCAAGCAACTTAGAGCAATGCGGTAATAACCAGCATGTTGCCTGTCATGAGAGGAATCTAACAGTATGCGATTTTTAGGTTTCAGGTCAACGAGTGACCTTCCAGGTCAAGTGAATGACCTCGGATTTACCACGTCCAGAACAGCGATTTTGCTCTTCAGAAAACCTCAAAATTAGAAATTGATAAATGTAAATAAAAAGGCATGTTCCTAGACCAGTTTTGGTTCAGAAATACAGAAAAGGTAATTATTTGTTCGTATCTTGTCCAAAAAGTTAAAAAAAGTGATTAAAAAAATGACGTCATGAGTTTCTTACACTTAGGGAGCCATCACTCAGTCAAAAATGAAGATGAATGAAATGAAATTGATAGTGAATTGCTTTGAAATTTGGTATGGGTATTGTCCATACTCAGTTCTCTCACATATATTCCGGTTTTTCTAACATCTTTTAAAATTTTGATTTTGTGGGGATTTTTCCAATTTTTTAAAATAATTTTTGGGGTCAAAATCCAAAACTTTGACAATCAGAGATTGACATTTTAAAGAGAATATAATTTTGTATCTTTGGTGAATTGCGTTTGCAATTTTTCTAATATTGATCATTTTTCCACAAACATGACGTCATCAAAACATGATTATATCCCACAATTTTCAACCAATTTCAATTGAATTTTTACAACATACGTATATTTGTTGTAATTTCAGCTACTGAAAATTTCAGCAAGATGCGCCGCATGTGTAAAAGTTATTCAAGAAAAACCTCAGGGGGGGGGGGGGGGGGGGGGCTGTCAGGCGCGGGGGGGGGCTGTAGTGCGAGGGTTAAAGGGAATGTTTCACCTGTCTGAAAGTTGTCAAATATGCGCCGGTTGTAGTGCAAAATATGAAGTAAGTGCTGCTGAAAACAATGGTGATATTTGTTTTCTCGAAAACTTCACTTAAGTTCTAAAAATTAAGGTCATGAGTAACTCATAATTAGGGAGCCATAAGTCCGTCAAAAATAAATATATTGCTTTGAAATTTGGTTTGGGTATCGCCCATACTTGGTTCTTTAATCAGTTTTTGTAAAATATCTTTGAAAATTTGTATTTTGTGGATTTGTTCCCAATGTTTTTTTTTTGGGGGGGGGGGGGGGGGGGGGCGGGGAGGGTCAAGAACACACAATTGCGAACATTCGAGATAATTATTTTGAAGAGGATGTCATTTCCACATTTATTTTTTGCAAACCATTTGCAGATTTTGCAAACATTTATCGTTTTGCTACCAAAAATGGCGTCGCTAAAGCGTCGTTATCTCCCAAAGTAATCCACCAATTGCATTTAAATTTTGTGAAAAGACGTACAATCGATGCATCATAAGGTATTGCAAGTTTCACGTCGATATCCGTCACAGTTTTTGAGGTATTGAGCAACTTCTGGAGTGGGCAGATTCTGCCCCCCCCCCCCAGCGGGGCGCGGGCTAACAGAACATTTGCATGTATGGGCGTCATCTTTTCCACGGACATGAATAAGTACGCTTCTTGCGAAACAGAGTGGATGCAATGTAAAACCTGTACATAATTCATTGCCGGTTTTGAAATGGCTCGTGGCTGGCGTGAGTAAAAGACAACAAATCGAGCCCAAACTACCGTGATATTGCATGAATGCAAAGTCTGTGAAGCAAGACGAAACGGCAGCAACAGCAACATGGGAGAGCGTAAAAACATACATGGCATGCAATATGTCGTATTCTTATGTGTCCTGTGAGATCAAAACATTACTTAGCCTTCGCCCTACGGGGGGTTCAAAAACGACCCCCCTTAGGGTTTTCTTGCATAATTTTTTTAGACATGCGGCGCATCTTGCTGAAATGTTGCGTAGCTAAGTATACAACAATTATACGTATGCTGTGAAACTTTCTTTGAAATTGGTTGAGGAATTTGGGAAATACTGATGTTTTGATGACGTCATGTTTGTGGAAAACCGATAAATGTTTGAAAAATCGTAGAAAACTGAGTTTTGAAGCAAATTGCAAACGCAATTGAACAAAGATACAAAATGTCATTTTCTTTAAAATGGCAGTCTCGGATTTTCAAGTTTTTTTACCCCCAAAATGAACAAAAAACTTTTTTTTTAAATCACCACAAAATCAAAATTTTCGAAGATGTTAAAAAACGAATATATGTGAGATAACTGAGTATGGGAAATACTCAAACCAAATTTTAAAGAAACATCTCTATTTTTGACTGAGTGATGGCTCCCTAAGTGTAAGAAATTCATGACGTCATTTTTTTAATAACTTTCTTGGACTTTTTTGACCAGATACGAATAAATAATTACCTTTTCTGTATTTTTGAGACAAAACTGGTCCAGGAACATGCCTTTTTATTTACATTTATCAATTTCTTATTTTGAGGTTTTCTGACAGCAAAATCACTGTTCTGGACGCGGTCGATCGAGGTCATTCACTTGACCTGGAAGGTTACTCGTTGACCCGAAACCTAAAAACTGCATACCGTTAGATTCCGACCATGACAGGCAGCATGTTGGTTCTTACTGCGTTGCTCTATGTTGCTTGGTTTGTAAGTTAACAGGGAGGTCTTTTAGGACCCCCGTAGGGTGAAAATTATGTTAACTTGCGGGGTCAGATTCTGCTCCCCAGAGATCTCGAGAACCGCTCTGTCGATTTCGATGAAAAGAACTCCATTCGATTTGTCATGACAAAACTTTCTTTTAGAGGCCCGCAATTTATTTTTGTTTAAAAATCGGGGACCAGGGGGCAAAAAAACGAAATTTTTCGTTTTTTTTTAAAGGTCATTGCAGCCATGTGGTTTTGCCGATTTGCATGCCCAAAACGTTTTTGAGCTTCAAATGTACTGGTCTTTAATATACCAAAAGATAAATACCAAACTCGAAAATCATAGGCGTATTCAGGGGATGTGAAATGGGGGCATTTTCTGATACAAAAAAATGTTCTGTTCGTGATTGTTTGGGACGACATGAACTTCACATGGGGGCATTACTTGCTGTAATTTGTTAAATTTCATATATTGCGTATAGGCGGATCCAAGAAAACAACGTGGGGTGGGGGGGGGGGGGGGGCACCATGCGAGTAACACTTCTATCATCTTACTAATTTGAAGTTGGACCTAATTTGAGGTATGGTATCGTCTCCCATTTTGGTACCTGAGTGCGTCTCTGCCAACAAACATTTATAATCCCAGTATGTATGATGCATATTGCATTGCAAATGTTTCTGACGCATTTATTGCACCGCAAACTACGAAGAAAGTATGCGCCGCACAACCGCATTCGTAACACCCTCCCAAAAACAGGAGCCTGGCACCGCCTCTGCTATCCCGATTTTTTTCACAATGTTTACACAAAACGCGCCATTCAAAGTGAGGAAAAGTCACAAAGTTTCAAGACCTTAAGCTTTACGGTTTAGAAGCAGCAAGTGAAAAACCACCGGGGGGGGGGGGGGGGGGGGTCAGAATCTGCCCCCGCAGGGAATTGGATTAAACACATTTCTTTATCAATTTAGTTCGGCCGCTCTGTTTTGGGTAGGTTTCTGACCATCACTAACCATATTTTATTGCGTGGACACTCACACTTACCATCAGCTTGTGAAATTCCTGTTCATCGACAGAATTTAGGGTCGAAAGCTTGACGTGCCGGAAAGCCTCGCCATAGTTCGCCCTGCCCAGTGACGTGTTTGGACCGCAGTTGCTACCACCGACCGCAGGCCATCCCAGCCGCAAGGGTAAATAGTACCTATACGAGTTTTACCAGGGTGGGCAGGAGAAGACGTGCACGCTTACCAAATGCGCTGCAAAAAAAAAACGGCAACAGAAATAGCAAAGCTAACTAGCAAAGCAAAATGTTTGATAATTTCGAATGGATTTATAACTTGACAGCGATGTCTTCTTATTCCTAGTTCATTATTGTTATTACTTGTTCATTAATGTATTAGTCTTGAAGTTGCTAAGTTTCTTAAAGCTAAGTTATGAGAATATTATACCATAAATAACGGCATTTAGTTGCCCTACGAAACATGCGGTTGCATAAAATGGTAAATTGAAACATACATACAGCCAAACATTAATTAGAGAGAGGTAAACGTCAGGGCTGTAAGAAACTTTCTATAATTTCAAGACACTTTGTGCTTGCTGCATTCAAATACGTCTTGGCAATCAAATACGTCTGGGCTCACCCGTTACGACACCAATGCAGCGTGTGTCCAGCTAGACACGTGTTTTGTTTTCATTTTATTTATCAATATATTACACGAGCGATTAAACAATAGCATGCAGGTAACAATACCGCAGCATAAATACGGCTAATGCAAAAGTACGTACTGCTATGCTATACAGACATACAGTCACATAGGCTGCCATGAGCCGTGAAAGTAGACCAAGAACTCTTCTATCATTCCGATCGATGTCAAGGTGAGCGGTCTCTTATCCACGGTAGTCCCGCGAATCCTGCAGAAAGCACTTTTCTTTGAACAGCTAGCAAGGTCATATACTTCCAACCCCGCGAATCCTGCAGAAAGCACTTTTCTTTGAACAGCTAGCAAGGTCATATACTTCCAACCCCGCGAATCCTGCAGAAAGCACTTTTCTTTGAACAGCGAGCAAGGTCATATGCTTCCAACGTGCAAACACAAATGCTTTCAAATCTAACGATCACCACCTGTATATCTATACACTAGACTCGTCTGCGCGGCGCAGCCGGCACCAATGACGTCACATGACGTCACCGTTGACTTCGAATGACGCCATGGCTCTTCAGGGAATGCGGATGCGGCTGTTGGAGCGGGCGTAGTTGAGCAGCTCGTCAGAGTCCTCGCACACCCAGGGCTTCTGGTGGTGGCAGGCGACGTCGTGCCACTTGACGCCGTCGTTGTAGAAGTTGTTGAGGATGCCGACGCAGCTCTCCTCGCCGGTGCCCTCTGTCGACTCGCGGTTGTCCGGCTGGGGCCTGCCGCCGCCGCCCGTCTTGGACCAGTTGGGGTAGTTGGTGGAGGTGCGCCTGTTGGACGGCGGCATCTTCTCTCCGGAGCCGGACCAGAACCACCCGTTGATGATCTTCGGCTGTCAGAGGACAATTCGCCAGTCAGGACATGGTTCACCAATGTGAATCCGCGGTGGTATGTCGGCGATCGCTTTCAGCAGGTCAATACACAATACCTTAAGATAGCACAATTGGGTGTTCAAACTGGTAAATATATCCAGTAAAACCAAAACAAAGGTGGTCCACAGTGAACCATGTTATCACAAAGTTGCTCTCCTCAACTGGACGCTATACTACCAATGCGGTACCCCTAAACTCAAATCAATCTTTTTAACTCACCTGCAGATCTGGACGATCGCAATCCTCGAAGTCGCACTTGCGGCCGGAAGTCCAGCTGTATTTGACTCCGTCCTTTTCAATGGCGGACTCGATCATGCGCGACTCCTGCGCGTCCTCGAGGGACACCAGGTCCTGGCAATGTTTGCGGCAGATGTTGCGCGCGTCCAGCCAGTCGCGTTCGTGCCCCCGGGTGGCCCGATGGCGCCACGAGTAGAAGTAATAGTGGCCGTTACGCCTCTCGTGCGCGTGCTTAACGCCTGTGGAACGGAGAAAGCAGATGTTACATGTGTGTGCCGGGGGAGGGGACGGGGGCGTAGGGTTGACCTGATTGACGTGTTCGGAAAATCACGGAAGAGTTATGCGCCCCATGGCTTCCACGATGTACTCGTATCGGGTCAGTGAATGTTTTGAAAGAACATGTGGACGCAGTAACCATGGGCGTAACCACCTTCCGAAAGAAGGGGGGGGGGGGGGGGGGACGGAAGCACTTTGACGTTGATTCTATCCATGCAACGCCCATAGGCGTAATGTTAGAATCCGAAAATGTTTGGGGGGTGGGACGCGTCCCCCCGTTTCCAGTGGTGGTTACGCCCATGACAGTGACCCGTCCTATATCTCGCATCTTATGCATACGCACATTGGCTCAGCCCTTCGCATTTTTTCATAGCTGATTTGCAATATCTTGAGACCTTTCCTACGTGAGCTTAAAACCATCAAGAGATACACATTCAAACTATCCTGCAGCTAGACAAACCAGCAAGTGTGCGCGGCAGCGGAGCGAGCTCAAATAGCGCCGAACTGGTGACCGTTGGCGGGGTACGTACGGTTGGCGCATGCCCGCGCGTCGGGCAGGATAAGATCGCGTTGCTGGGCGGCGATGGACGCCGCCACGGCGAATAGCACCACAGCCTTCAACATAGTCTGTCAATAGAACAACAACAAACAGCTGTGTCAGCTATTTACGGCACACAGGCGAAACGGTAAGAACAATCATGCGTTGTTATTTCGGTGGAAACTGTGCCTCCGTCATTTCCGTGGGAGCTGTTCGTGTAAGCTCTGTGGCATTTCAAGCCAGGAGACAGAAATACATGGACAGGTCCATATCCATAACTTCCGGGTCGCGAGTACTTGAGATAAAAGGTGGCATGCACATGCAACAACCAGACATGCATTCTTCTGATGCATGGCCTGACATCACCAGTCATTTTTCTTTTCACACCAAACATGTCTGACCATCTCTCTGGACCAGCAGCATCCTATGACCAGCAGTGTTCGCCAGGATGACTTCCAGGCAGTCTGTCGGAAAGCATACTTTGACCGCTGCGATGACTCGAACGCAAACCCAGAGACCGGTATTGTCGCCAGGCCCCCCCCCCCCCCTCCTCCCTGCTGAGCCGGGCCTCTCATCCTGAGCCGGACCTCTCAGCATCAGCCGGGCCTGTCAGCATCAGCCGGACCTGGCAGCAGCATCAGAGCGGCCCAAGGTTCCTGCTGAGTATGCCCGGGCTCCATCGGTGACCACAGCCTCGGTCGATAACTGCACGCTGCAGACTCGCGAGTCGGACCGGTTGGACTGAACAGTGGGCCACATCCGGGCCGCTCAGGTCGCCAGACCCGCTCGGCAAGCGACTTCTCTCGAGAGGGTTCTGGATTGATACAGCATTTGTCAGTCAGCTAACCATTCTAGCAATGCAGACTTCACCATTTAGCTTCCGTTATCTTAGTCATTTAACACTAACTGAAGACTCCAATGCGAGTGACAAATCTGAGTATGACACACGGAAGAGACTCCTACGCTTCATTAGTATAGGCTCTATTTTCAAATTGAGCCCATTTTGCCTTTCGCTGATATTTGATACGAAATGCAAGTGTTACCAATATCGACAGTAATTTAAGTTCACTTTATCAGGCAGTGCCGGCCTGTTAAGGTGTAAAACAAATGATACGTTTCAAGCGATGGCTTAAATCCAATGAACCAGTGGAAGCAATGTAAATTATTTAGTCTTCACCTATGTTGGATCAACACGTTACTTTTGTCCAATACGGTATTTGGAGACCTTATATTGATACTGATATTGAACAAAAAACGTTTCGCTTCAAGCTGTTAACAGTTTCGATACTTCAACTTGGAAGCTGCACTTCTGGGCTGACAGTCTGCAATCCCGCTACTTCGTGTCCCAGCAATCTATGCTTCAGTTCGTGTAATCCCATTTTACAGTATTTTGTCCTTGGAAGGCAGACAATAGACAGATGCCATCCGTGACAATCCAGATTCCCACACAGGCCCCGCTCTCCTGCGTGAGAACAAAGCACGGCCGTACTTTATACGAGACCTTGACAGGGATTCCGATCTGCAGGACACCGGCCTCCGGCCTAATCGTGTTGTTGACAGCGTGAGAGGTTTACAGGTCGCACCCTCTCATTGGCCTTCCCACCCATCTGCTTTTGAACGTCGCCGGCGACCGCGGAGTAGCCCGTGACCTTGAGTGGGGTCGTAGACTTCACGCAGTGAAAGTGAGGGCGCCGGTGGATCCGTGTGGGGAGCAGGCGCTTCCCCTAAACGTGTGCCCCGCGTCAACCCCTTCTGTCAGAGTATTAATGACCCGCGCCTCCTTCAAAGTGTCGTCGGTGGCCGGAGCCAGCAGCGAGTCCAAGGAGCGGGGGGGGGGGGCAGGACAGGGCAGGGCAGGGCAGGGAGAGGAATACAGCACCAACCGGTAGACTGCACCAGGTGAAAGTGGACACGTCTGTCAGCCACTTTCCTAGCTCTGCGAAACTGATTAACGCTGCGGAATCAACGGGCCAACGACAAGTGTAAGTTACTTATTAGCGCGGCTGTAGCGATCACAAGACGTCGGGCAGCGACTGATTACCGCGTCAGGGTGGCAAGGAAACGCAATCAGGAAGGCATAACACGAGTCTCACTGCAAACAGCGGCCATGTGGGCTAATCGTATGGTGAAATCACAACATTGCAACGCATCGGGACTTGCGATGAGTGAAGGACAAGGAAAGGACCATATCAAGATGAACCATCAGATGCATCGGACCAAGTAGATATACAAAGCATGTTACAGCGCTGATTGAAGAATGTGAATGTAGTGGTTCAGCCCGCATTGTCTTAGTCCCGTCTGCCTTAGTAAGAGTATCATCACTGTGGATTCAACAGGGGTTTGTGTTTTGTGGTGAACACAGCGCGATTTGGAGAGTCACACACCAATTTGTGTTGTTGTAACCTGCAATTCGATTTGGCTCCATTTGCTATTCAATAAGTTGGGATACCAAGTTGTGACTAAGCCTTGTGAAAATAATTCAAAACGAAAAATAACGACAATTAAATAAGTGTCCCGTCTTCGAATGTTCCAGTTTTATGACGAATACTACACAGCAGCTTCGCGCAACCCAACGCATCACCAGGCACTGCACGGTCCGTTCAGGGATAGCTACTAATGTACTATTGAAGTCCCTTCACGGAATAACTGGCGCCGCTCGCTGAGCGCCGCGGTGGCAGTTATTACGAATGTGACCCGCTTTTGCTGTGGCATCAGTTCCTGATGAAATGATTACAGTAGCCGAGGGGCTGACAGCTGCGAACATTCAGCTTTCATCAAATCAATCCAGAAACCAGAAATTTCGAAATATATTTGTTGCAGCTTGGCCTCGTACCGAGCGTTTGTGATTGGAGAAAAGCAAAGCTGGTTTGGTACTGACGGCCCAACTTTCAAATCGCCCGAAACAATGTCCGCTCAAGATTCCTTTACTTGATATGTCAGCTCATCGGCAGATTTTGGTGACGAGTTTTACACTTTGCCAATAGCAACGAACACAATCGACTAACCCGCGGCATCCGGTCAGTTTGCAGTCTGTGCTACCAAACCGCTGCCCTTCAAGATACGTGTGCTATGCCAACACCGAAGTGAGCCAAACACAATCTGCTAGAAGAGGTGATAATCAATCCCAACGCTATTCCAAGCGAGTTAGATGTCTACACAATATCAAATCCACGTGTCATAAAAGATACACCATCTTCTTCATAGAACGTTTCGGTAGCTTGCTATTTTCTAAGTTCATCCGGTCGATAAAAAAATCCGTCATGTTTACTTTATGAATATAAGTGGAGATGGCATCAGGGAGTTTATCAAATCCAGCTGCAAAGGAACCGAAGTTTTCTCTCGATTTGGACGAGAAAGTAGCCACCTGCAGGCAGTGTACCACCGGGTACCAGGCACTGACCGCCACTATGGTGTCTGCATACCACCGAGCTTGCGGAAGAGCGCGATCTCGACATCAGCATTCAGGACGGCCGAGGCCGGTTCGGAAAGTGGGATACGCTGCACCACAGACACGTTTCGAGATGCTGACGCGGACACTGGTGTCACTGATGTCAGCCACAGACTGCGAGCACCAGATCGAGAGGCGCCGGGACAAGGACATGCAAGTCAATCGCAGGTGGTGTGCCACTTGCTGTATGTAACAACGCTGCAAAGGTCGTGTAGCTCCGTAGCAGAAGGCCTGGCAGTGTCCATGGCCATGGTCTGGACAGTGGCCATGGTCTGGACACTGTCCATGGCCTGGGCCCAGTGATGGCGTGTTTGAATAAGTACAGTCGCATTGGGGTCGATGACTTGGTTTTGGCTATTCTATATACAAGAAATATGCAGACCCGTGAACATAATATGCAAGCAGATGTGCGTTGCAAACAGGCACGAACATAAGTTTTGAACATTTACTTGCCAACTAATGCAAGATAAAATGGCATTTTTGTTCAAAACGTAAATTAATATGCAAATAATGTGAATAAAAACTGCATGCCTTAGCCTCAACAGCACAGTTAAAATCTAACACAATACCACTGGGATGCAGCAAAGTAACGGCTTTTGTTACTGGAATCTGATGACCTCTGGACGAGATATGAAGCAACGATGCACAAACACAATGTGACAATGGCCTGTTCCGCGCAGTGAAGCACAGACATACGTGTCATGCTTGTCTCATGGGAACACTAACGCGGGGTCAGCATTCAAGCAAACAAGCAGCTTGCACGATGTGAACCCGCATACTTTGTGTGTGCCAACGACTTGGGATTCGTTGAACCGCCATCTATTCACAATACAAAACGTACACATTTTTACACAATTGCGTTCCAACCAATGCGTCTTCGAAACTCTGCGCAGACTTTCAGCTAATTGCATTGCAGATGAGTTGCCGGCGTCTGCAGATTTCGGCTGGACGGGGGCCCACATTCCGCACGTGACCCAGTGGCCAGCGCGCACAGAGCGGCCGGTCCTGCTGCACCAGGACGGGTGGCGCCGGGTAACGGTGCACTATCGATGACGGGGCCACGGCGCACCTCGCTCAGAGCGATAACCAGCCACGACCGGCGTGTTCGGACGATTACAAACCAGAACTGCAGCCGACTCCGCCGGCGGCGAGGGGCCCTGGCCAGCACAGCTCGAGGAGCGGAAGTGTCTGACCGGTGTGTCCGACCGAGAACGGTGAAACGATGCAATCATTTTCAACGGGCTCGGAAAGTGTTTTTCTCGACCTTCCAACACCTCCACGGAGACGGTCCCACGGCGTCTGCTGAGAGGCGCGAAAAGGTCCAGAGAAACGCATTTGAAACGAATACTGGCATATGAACCAAGCAGTGGCGTCGCCACACAGTTTTGAGTAGGAGGGGGGGGGGCAGCTCGCCCCTGGAACCAAGCTTAAAGTAAACTATCAAAAATATCCAAGCATTCACAAGACTGTTACAAAGCGAGGAATATTGTCACGCTGGAAAATATATACAACTCTATAACCACATTTGCTCGCTGTGATTACGACATTTGCTC
>JAXIVJ010020187.1:0-7500 GCA_036785665.1 Chirona hameri
AGGTCCGTCTGCGTGTCCGTCTCGTTCCGTCTCGTTCCGTCTCGTTCCGTCTCGTTCCGTCTCGTTCCGTCTCGTTCCGTCTCGTTCCGTCTCGTTCCGTCTCGTTCCGTCTCGTTCCGTCTCGTTCCGTCTCGTTCCGTCTCGTTCCGTCTCGTTCCGTCTCGTTCCGTCTCGTTCCGTCTCGTTCCGTCTCGTTCCGTCTCGTTCCGTCTCGTTCCGTCTCGTTCGTCTCGTTCCGTCTCGTTCCGTCTCGTTCCGTCTCGTTCCGTCTCGTTCCGTCTCGTTCCGTCTCGTTCCGTCTCGTTCCGTCTCGTTCCGTCTCGTTCCGTCTCGTTCCGTCTCGTTCCGTCTCGTTCCGTCTCGTTCCGTCTCGTTCCGTCTCGTTCCGTCTCGTTCCGTCTCGTTCCGTCTCGTTCCGTCTCGTTCCGTCTCGTTCCGTCTCGTTCCGTCTCGTTCCGTCTCGTTCCGTCTCGTTCCGTCTCGTTCCGTCTCGTTCCGTCTCGTTCCGTCTCGTTCCGTCTCGTTCCGTCTCGTTCCGTCTCGTTCCGTCTCGTTCCGTCTCGTTCCGTCTCGTTCCGTCTCGTTCCGTCTCGTTCCGTCTCGTTCCGTCTCGTTCCGTCTCGTTCCGTCTCGTTCCGTCTCGTTCCGTCTCGTTCCGTCTCGTTCCGTCTCGTTCCGTCTCGTTCGTCGTTCCGTTCGTCGTCGTTCCGTCTCGTTCCGTCTCGTTCCGTCTCGTTCCGTCTCGTTCCGTCTCGTTCCGTCTCGTTCCGTCTCTATCTCGCTCTCCGGCGGCGGCATTGCAGCACGTGGTGAGACGGCCGCCAGAAGAGTGGCGCTAAAAATAGCTGTATGCGAAAATGATTACCGGATCACATCTCATGTGGTTCTCTAAAGTTTTGTTAGTTGAATGATACCTTTTTTATAATATAAACATATATTTAGGGGTAGCACGAAACCGCCAAAGGTAAGCGTGCGCCTTTAATAAGGGCGAACGACCCGTGCGTCATCGGCTAACAATCGACCATATGCATACCATCCATACATACATGTCGCATACATGTCGCATACCATCCATACATGTCGCATACCATACATACATATCGCAAAACATCAGAGAACCACATGAGACGTGAGCCCATGTCATCTTTCGAAGATCGATATTTTTAGAGCCACCTTACCTACCAGTGTACGGTAAGTTTCAGCTTTTGGGGGATTATTGTCCCAAAGAACCCCTTGGGTCCTCGCCCGCTCACCGGCATTTGTCGCCAAGTTCCCCGAAAACATTGGGTCCGCGGATTATCACAATGAACTCATGAATAAACACCAGAGGGCATAATGAGCTCCACATTACTCCACTTTGGACTCTAGCTACCATCAACTATCGTGTCAAAAAACAATCGCATGACATCAGCTGTCAGTGGAACCTCAGAGACCAATCAGTCTTCCCCCAATATCAGGCGAGTGACGGTAAATTGCAAACAGGTTAACCTAGGCTCTAGAGGTGGTGCCTCTCGAACATATTTCGTGGAACCACAGGTTGCAATTTTACCTTTACCCTAAATATACCATGGGCGCATTATGTATGGGCGCAATTTGGAATTTACGGCATCTTTGAGACAGGCGATTATTCCTAACAGGCTGTCTTTTGTATATAGTGTTTTGTTTAATATTAATGCTTACACATGCCTTATTAAAATACAAAACACTTAGGCTTGTTCCACCTTCACCCAAATTTACAACAGGGTGGTAAATATGCTTCTTCCGGATAAGAAAACACAACAATTCAAATATTGGGTTCCTACGTAAAGAACGTGACCTTCACTTGTAGACCGCAGACTGAAAAAAATGATGAAATAATGCTGGGGTATGAATAATATAGGTTCCAAAATTTAATGGAAATGGTACTTATTGAGATATCGGCGTGGGCGCATTTAGGAAACCTGACGCAATATGGGTACTCCCCTAGGCACTCCGATCCCGGGGGCAGACGGCAGACGCATAAGCGGTCGCAGGCCGGCGCTTTGGGGGTCAAATGGCCGTTGGGGTCGCCTATGAGCAGACGGCCCCCTGCAATACGAAACATGACTGATGAAAAAAGGGGAAATATCTGTTTGGGCCTTTGCCACACCTGGCAATATATATATATATATATATATATATATATATATATATATATATATATATATATATATATATATATATATATATATATATATATATATATATATATATATATATATATATATATATATATATATATATATATATATATATATATATATATATATATATATATATATATATATATATATATATATATATATATATATATATATATATATATATATATATATATATATATATATATATATATATATATATATATATATATATATATATATATATATATATATATATATATATATATATATATATATATATATATATAATATATATATATATATATATATATATATATATATATATATATATATATATATATATATATATATATATATATATATATATATATATATATATATATATATATATATATATATATATATATATATATATATATATATATATATATATATATATATATATATATATATATATATATATATATATATATGTATATGTATATGTATATGTATATGTATATGTATATGTATATGTATATGTATATGTATATGTATATGTATATGTATATGTATATGTATATGTATATGTATATGTATATGTATATGTATATGTATATGTATATGTATATGTATATGTATATGTATAGTGTATGTGTATGTGTATGTGTATGTGTATGTGTATGTGTATGTGTATGTGTATGTGTATGTGTATGTGTATGTGTATGTGTATGTGTATGTGTATGTGTATGTGTATGTGTATGTGTATGTGTATGTGTATGTGTATGTGTATGTGTATGTGTATGTGTATGTGTATGTGTATGTGTATGTGTATGTGTATGTGTATGTGTATGTGTATGTGTATGTGTATGTGTATGTGTATGTGTATGTGTATGTGTATGTGTATGTGTATGTGTATGTGTATGTGTATGTGTATGTGTATGTGTATGTGTATGTGTATGTGTATGTGTATGTGTATGTGTATGTGTATGTGTATGTGTATGTGTATGTGTATGTGTATGTGTATGTGTATGTGTATGTGTATGTGTATGTGTATGTGTATGTGTATGTGTATGTGTATGTGTATGTGTATGTGTATGTGTATGTGTATGTGTATGTGTATGTGTATGTGTATGTGTATGTGTATGTGTATGTGTATGTGTATGTGTATGTGTATGTGTATGTGTATGTGTATGTGTATGTGTATGTGTATGTGTATGTGTATGTGTATGTGTATGTGTATGTGTATGTGTATGTGTATGTGTATGTGTATGTGTATGTGTATGTGTATGTGTATGTGTATGTGTATGTGTATGTGTATGTGTATGTGTATGTGTATGTGTATGTGTATGTGTATGTGTATGTGTATGTGTATGTGTATGTGTATGTGTATGTGTATGTGTATGTGTATGTGTATGTGTATGTGTATGTGTATGTGTATGTGTATGTGTATGTGTATGTGTATGTGTATGTGTATGTGTATGTGTATGTGTATGTGTATGTGTATGTGTATGTGTATGTGTATGTGTATGTGTATGTGTATGTGTATGTGTATGTGTATGTGTATGTGTATGTGTATGTGTATGTGTATGTGTATGTGTATGTGTATGTGTATGTGTATGTGTATGTGTATGTGTATGTGTATGTGTATGTGTATGTGTATGTGTATGTGTATGTGTATGTGTATGTGTATGTGTATGTGTATGTGTATGTGTATGTGTATGTGTATGTGTATGTGTATGTGTATGTGTATGTGTATGTGTATGTGTATGTGTATGTGTATGTGTATGTGTATGTGTATGTGTATGTGTATGTGTATGTGTATGTGTATGTGTATGTGTATGTGTATGTGTATGTGTATGTGTATGTGTATGTGTATGTGTATGTGTATGTGTATGTGTATGTGTATGTGTATGTGTATGTGTATGTGTATGTGTATGTGTATGTGTATGTGTATGTGTATGTGTATGTGTATGTGTATGTGTATGTGTATGTGTATGTGTATGTGTATGTGTATGTGTATGTGTATGTGTATGTGTATGTGTATGTGTATGTGTATGTGTATGTGTATGTGTATGTGTATGTGTATGTGTATGTGTATGTGTATGTGTATGTGTATGTGTATGTGTATGTGTATGTGTATGTGTATGTGTATGTGTATGTGTATGTGTATGTGTATGTGTATGTGTATGTGTATGTGTATGTGTATGTGTATGTGTATGTGTATGTGTATGTGTATGTGTATGTGTATGTGTATGTGTATGTGTATGTGTATGTGTATGTGTATGTGTATGTGTATGTGTATGTGTATGTGTATGTGTATGTGTATGTGTATGTGTATGTGTATGTGTGTATGTGTATGTGTATGTGTATGTGTATGTGTGTATGTGTATGTGTATGTGTATGTGTATGTGTATGTGTATGTGTATGTGTATGTGTATGTGTATGTGTATGTGTATGTGTATGTGTATGTGTATGTGTATGTGTATGTGTATGTGTATGTGTATGTGTATGTGTATGTGTATGTGTATGTGTATGTGTATGTGTATGTGTATGTGTATGTGTATGTGTATGTGTATGTGTATGTGTATGTGTATGTGTATGTGTATGTGTATGTGTATGTGGTATGTGTATGTGTATGTGTATGTGTATGTGTATGTGTATGTGTATGTGTATGTGTATGTGTATGTGTATGTGTATGTGTATGTGTATGTGTATGTGTATGTGTATGTGTATGTGTATGTGTATGTGTATGTGTATGTGTATGTGTATGTGTATGTGTATGTGTATGTGTATGTGTATGTGTATGTGTATGTGTATGTGTATGTGTATGTGTATGTGTATGTGTATGTATATGTATATGTATATGTATATGTATATGAATATGTATATGTATATGTATATGTATATGTATATGTATATGTATATGTATATGTATATGTATATGTATATGTATATGTATATTAGAGACGCAAATTTCAGGACCACGGAGCCGGCGCTGGGCCCAAATTCAGGCCCGGCGTGCCTGAAGCTGTGTCTGAACTCAGGCTTGCCGGTCTCATGCCGGGCTCAGCACAAGTTATCAATTTAAAAAAAACTAATTAAATAGAAATAAATATTGGCAGAAGTCAGAACATACATGCTTAAAGATCATGATAAATTGAGAAAACAAAATATACAACAGTTAAACACCAGCATAACACATAACAATGTCACAGTTTACAAATTAAAAGTGATAACTAGTACGACCTAGCAAGGAGTGGACACACCAGTAAAACTTAATAAATCAAACTACAGGGTCAATTCATGATCAATTCAACAGCTCAGTAACTGCAGCAGTGCGAGAGTCGAGTGCAGTCAAACAGAAATAACTACCCCAAATCATATTCCACTGTCATCACTAGTAACTAGGTGGGGTGGCATACAATATTATAGTCATCCCATTGCCCAGGTCACCCCAAATTATTTTGTATAACAAATAAGTACCTATGGAACAAAACCACCCACATATATGATAATAATTATTGTTAATACTATTGTAAATACATATTACTGAGAATATTTATTGATACATATTTACTATTTAGTTCTACATGAGAAAGGACATATTCAAGTCATATCATTTGTAGTTTTGGTAGTGAACAAATATTGTATTTTATGCAATTACAATTATAAAGGTGGAAAGACTGCAAAACACAAACAAAAACATTTTGCAAAGAAATCTTAAGTGGCCAAGACCTATCCCAGAATGCAAACCTGTCTAGTTCCACTTCAACTTCTTATCACAATAGCTCCATAATTGATATATGACCTTGCATAATTACACGTGACACACTCCCCAACAACACGTTGTTGTTGTTGTTGGGATAGGGCGCGTAGCTTCGTGGCCCTAACAACACATTCAAACCAAATTTCCAAACAATGTGTTTTGATGAGTCACATTTGCAACGAATTCGCCAGGACTGGACCGTAAAAGAATCACGTGTGTCAATTAAGCAGTAGATCGATATTCGCGAATGTGTCACTTTGACAGATATTCACAACTTCACACCTCAGAATCGCGACGCCTCAGAATTGTGTGTAGACAATTGTTCATGTTCGTATTCGAAAATAAGCTGTAGTATCAAAAAAATGATCTTAAAAATCTTGGTGTCAGTTGAAGTTTAAATATTTTTTAAAGAAGTCCATCTGCCGAATCTGCAATATGTTGACATTTTAATTTTGGTGATTTTAAGTTATTTATGGTGATAAAGTTAGTCATTTCGGTGACGGGATTAATTGTCTGCGCCGTTTTGAGCTCAACGCTTCACAACTGTCAAATACTTCAATCGCTATTACGCACAGCAGTGAAGTTGACGTCCGTCAAGCTAGCAGCAGATTCATATTCGCGAATCTGCTGCTGCCAGACATTCGCCGGGCTCGAATATACTGCTACTGGCAGCAGATTCGGCGAATGTCTGTCAGCTGGCAGCATATTCGTGAACAACTTCCGCGGCCTTTTTGGCGCATCTTAGACGCGAACAGCAGATTCAGATCCGGGCTCGAATATACTGCTACCAGCAGCAGATTCGGCGAATGTCTGTCAGCTGGCAGCATATTCGTGAACAACTTCCGCGGCATTTTTCGAGCATCATCTGAACGCCAGCAGCAGATTCGCAACGTGATGTGTTTGAGTTGAGTTGTTCGGTGAAAGATGGGTACCTTCTAGGTAAGTAGGAGGAGGTTAGAGATGCCACTCACTGACTGCTTCAAGTCAGTAATACGTTGATCAATACCTACTTACCTAGAAGGTACTCATCTCTCACCGAACAACTCAACTCAAACACATCACGTTGCGAATCTGCTGCTGGCGTTCAGATGATGCGCGAAAAATGCCGCGGAAGTTGTTCACGAATATGCTGCCAGCTGACAGACATTCGCCGAATCTGCTGCTGGTAGCAGTATATTCGAGCCCGGCGAATATCTGAATCTGCTGCTCGCGTCTAAGATGCGCCAAAAAGGCCGCGGAAGTTGTTCACGAATATGCTGCCAGCTGACAGACATTCGCCGAATCTGCTGCCAGTAGCAGTATATTCGAGCCCGACGAATGTCTGTCTGGCAGCAGCAGATTCGCGAATATGAATCTGCTTCTAGCTTGACGGACGTCTGAAGTTGTACCAAGGCAGTTGTACGGCCTTGGCCTTGGCAGTGAAGTAGCTCAAGCTTTGTTTATCTGTGCCCACTGCCCAAGGCTGTATAAATATGTGACAAGGCCGTATAAGAGTGGCTCTGTGTGTGACTGGCTTGGATGTTAGTTATAGATATCTTGGCTTCGATAGTGAGAAAACCGAGGATACTCTGTAATTTAAAACAAGTTGAT
>JAXIVJ010020187.1:12500-14051 GCA_036785665.1 Chirona hameri
CGGCTGCAGCAGGTTAACAGGGACCAGTAGCGGGAACGTAGCCGGGACGGGCTTACACCGTAGTGGTTTGTTAGTTTGCTATTGGGGTTTTACGAAAACCGTAGTGGGGACTGGGGACGACTAACTCTCGGGTTTGATCAGTACTGTTGTTTTGCTGTGGTGTGAGGAGGCCGCGAGTCGCACTCAGGCAATGGTCAGTGTTTTGCTGTAATGTGGGGAGGCCACGGGTTAAACCAGGCTGATTTGGGATGGGCTGTGTGTTTGCTGGATGTTGTGTAGCCAGGGGTGGCCAAAGGCAAGGACAGCTTCAAATTTCCTCGGAGTTTATCCGCATTATCTCGGGAGCTAAACCGCTATGCACAATACTCGGTACCGGCATTTATGGTGATTATGAGCGCACACGCTTGGGATGCTGTGGTATTTTCTGCATGCATATTTTTGCTATAACGGTATAACATTTGTGTTCATATTTGTATTGGTTGAGTTCGAAAATCGGGCAATTTTATTATAGTTAACGTTCGCTTTGTTTGTATTTTTGCTTTCGCAGTCGCAGGAGAGGATAATACATTCGTGATTGGTACGTACAACGAAGACAATAAGAGGTACGTGCTATCCTGTTATTGTCTTCATGACTACGTAATCGTGTGGAATGAAGTGCAATAGTTGGTGGTGCTGGTTGATTTTGGATCCGACATACTCGTATGTAACCTGGAAATTAAGGTGTGCCTTGCATCTCGAATCCCCAAGGTAACCCCTCCAGGTGAACCGTCGTGGTCGGTCTATTTATGTGGTATTATTTGTATTGCTGTTTACTCTTTTATGCGCGGCACAACCACTCATACACTTCATGATATTTTACGGTCAGTATGACAATTATTTTCGACGCACAATTTCGTTTGCTGGTGACGTCCCACATGGAGCCATAATGTGCCTGTCGCTGGTAACGCCCCACATGGTGCCATATATGTGCCTGTCGCGGGTTTTGACAGGCTGCTGAGTGTGACTGGCTGTTGGCTGACTGACGGGTCAGGTCAACACACCGTACAGCGACCCTTTCGGCCAGGCGAAAATGTCTGGCCGAGAGGGTCGCTGTACGCTGTGTTCGGGGAGCGACGGGCGCGTTTGCTGTGAGGCGAGCTTTCTGGTCGTGACGCCACAGGGTACCGGAGCACCCTGCGCGATTGCTGCAATATACATCCACGGCTCAGTAGTGTATCTATATGTATAGAGTATCAGGTGCTGCCGAAACTAACACGCTTGTTGAGAAATATACGAGTTTGGGATAAAGCTGCCTTTTGTTCTTGGTGTAGTAGTGGTGTTGGAGTTTTACAACTACTGTCACAATTTATAGTCTGAGTCACCCAAGCGGGGGACAAGCGGGGAAACCGAATGACTTCGCCAGTAGCCAGACTCGAACCCGGGACCCACGGATTCCGATCCCACCGCACTACCGACTGAGCCACTCCGACTCGTTTTGCTCACGGCGGGAGACTACCTGCGTAGCATTGGGCCAACTAACATATCAACGTTTTATTAGTTATTTAGGGGATC
>JAXIVJ010020188.1:0-14034 GCA_036785665.1 Chirona hameri
TTCCACGCACCAGATAACCCTCGGTACCAATTTTCGTTGAAATCAGAATTATAATTAATGCATTAACGTTGTATGGAAGTCGGTACAAAACCTCTTTCGGTTCTATTAGGTATCACGAAGTCAAAATGATAAAAATGGCGATCGTCTATGCCACTGGAAGGCTATCTGGGTGCTTGTACCACAACTTTTTTATATGAAACCTTATTATCTGCGGAATAAAAGTTGGTGAACATAAATAGCACCAGAGTGAGACGGTGTCCTTTGACCTAGGTCATGAGGTCACTTTTTTTAAAGTTGACCTATATCACTTTTCTTTTTAGATTTGTGTTGTTCGAATCATCGTGATTGTAAAAATATATAACTTGATAAAGTTTTTTGCATTGTATTGCAGCTATGGCACTCAAAAGATGCCAATGTCACGTCAAGTCCTAAAAACGCCTCGGGATATATTTTGTGACCTGTAGGTCACACAGACCTGAAATTGCGCCAGGCGAATTCCACGCAACAGATAACCCTCGGTACTAATTTTCGTCGGAATCTGAGACATGAGGGTGTTAAATTACCCTGTTGGTGCTGCGCTGGGTGGAAGAACGCGCCATCTATTTCCCTGAAATGTCGTCAAATATTTTACATTGCAATGATTTTGGATATTTCGAATGCTTTCAATTCGTCTCAAATAAATTCAAACGTTAAAAGCAGGAACAAGATAAATTATTGTGATCAAAATTAAATCTCATTTCTCCAGGGTAATCTAAGACTAGCATGTATATAGACCACATTAGGTTGAACCTCTGCTCACAGAAAACAATGTCTGCCTATGTTACGCTGCGCTGAACTCTCCCATCTCGTCATGCCACTATGGGCCAGTAGACAGAATTTGTTTGTGAGAACTGCTGCGCATCCTGCCATCGTATTGCTCCCGAACAGCGGACTTGTTTTCGAAAACGGCCACACCCGATGGGTTATTCCGGTTCGCCTGTCGGAGTGGAAAATTGAGGTGTCGCCCAATATCACTACACTGATAGACGTTCCGTCCGTCCAATTTCTTCATATCTGACACAACAGCATTTCGCGCCACGAATATTCGAACCCCAGTTCAGTGTGAGGCGTCCGCTTCAACTGAAGCCTTCACCACCAAGGAACATTCCACAGAAGGCGAGCATTAACATTGAACATCACCCTATATTTCTCAAATAATTTGCAAAGATTTCCCAAATTTGATGGACAAAATTTGTGCTGTTTTAACAATTTTTAACGATACTGTTGTTCACTAAGCAGACGAAAACAGACGAGACGAAGTTCTGTGGAAATCATCCAATACAAAATCATAGCTGGCTGCAGTAATATTTCGCAAAGGACTAACAACAACGGCTGGCTCTCCAGCCCCAGCACTCCAATGTCAACCGGAACAGGGCACTTTGAGTATCTTTCAAATATCCCTCCAGCAAGGCCCTGGTCGGCCTGGTCTCGTTCACCTCCTATCTGCCCCGACTCACTGCAGCAGGCTAGCGTACCGCAGTCAGGTCAATGCATTCAATACATTCTCCGGCGAAAGGAACATCCATCAGCATATTATTTCTCTGATAACCCGGATAACGATGGGCGAAGACAAATGATGCGGTTTGAAGCCGCTACAGCGAGAGATCCGTTCGCACCCTCACCCGGCGGATATATTTAAGCTATTCGCAGGATTTGTGCGAGATATCTTCGTTGAACGAGTATCTGTTATTGCATAATGCATAGCATATGGCTTAGGCATTCATAGTACTACAAATGGAATGGTTAAATCCATACAAGTTGGTGCTTACAACTCAGCAACAGGTTCGTTACTAACAGTGTGGCTGTTGGGTTCCATCCCAACCAATTTTGAAGTTCTGGGATCCAACCAACCCCCAGCAAAGAGGATGGCTCATCCCTTCCGAGCGCTCTAAAACTTATTTGTTTATGTATTTCTCTTGGAAACGCTAGTTGGTACTCTAACTATTAGGACTATTAGGGGCTAAACGAAACTGTGGGGACTCGCTGATTGATAACATTTATTTTGTAGGATTTCATTTTGACCTGAAGAGGGGTTATTCTGGCCTGTGGAGATCGCGTTCTTGTCTGTAACGAAGTCAAGATGACCTAATTGTCCAGTGTGGGATCCACATTACCAAGGGCGTCGTCGTAGGGGGGAGGGGGCACCGTTCCCCGGTCGTCAGACTTGGGGATTGCCCCCCCCCCCCCAGTTTTGGAGACATAAATCCATACTTTGTTCGGAAATATTGCAGGTTGCAATATCATAAAAGCATTTGGAAAAAGTGGAATGGAATAATGGAAGGGATCAAGACGATATTTTTACTTTTCTTGAAGAAAGTTGACAGGAATTCAAATGGAATTTCGGTAGCAGAAAAATGGGCATATGATTGCGTTAAGGTGCCCCATTTGTTGGTTAGGCACACTTTGTGCTTGCTGAAAGGAAACACTGGCGGATAGTTTTACGACATGAACGTTTTTGTGTGCAAGTTTTCAGTCACTTCGACCGAATAACTGCAAAGAAGTAAGCTTCTGACTACGATCGGGCCGCTCATACGTATACTTTCCCCCTAGTTGACGGAAGACCTCGCTGGCCGCTCGGTAATCAAACTGGTCCTCAAACTGGCCGGGTCCTGACCATAAGAAATATATCCATTCAAAATCTTCGGACTGAATTTATCAAACTAAATATGCAAGCCATTTCGTTCAAGTTCTGCCCAAATGCGTTCAAAGTTTGGAAACCGAGGTAGTTTTCGGATAACTACTTCATCCATTACTCCAAGTTATACATGAGCTACTTCATCCGCATCCGTTTCGGCCAGCCGTCCACACACGACTACCCCGCACAACGAGCCAGCGGCAGTCACTGGTTCCGGGGCGATCCGTCCTCCTGGTAGAGTTACTGGCACTCCTGTCCGCCAGCATGCAGAACAGTGAGATGCGCTGAGCTTATGAAGAAGATAAAAAAAATCAAGCCAGTGACGTTGCCTTGTATCGCACCACCGACCTCCTAAATATCTATCAAACCCCTGACCCTGACTCCCATGTCCACCGAGCCAGTGTCTCCCGAAAGCAAAAAGCCAGTCCAGTGGCAGCTGGGTGGCGCATATAAGTTCTGATATTCACGGCATATTAATAATAATTATAATTGCAGTCTATTGTGAGCATGGAACGACGCAAAATTTGCCTACGATAGTGCGACACAACGTCCCCACTAATTTGCAAAATGTCGCGGTGTTTACGGTAAGGTGCGCTGAGTTATTAAAGAGATATTGCCACCTCCCGGGCCAATATGGAGTTTTTGGTGTGTATCGGTCGATTATGCGTGTCCGATTTCACCTGCAAAATTTGGGTTCCGAAACTCCCCCATTGGATAAAAAAAATGCACCAGTCATGCTTGGCACACATTCCTAAACTTGGAGTCGCCTCATCACTATTTATAATCACTTCTTCGCGGACTATTATTTTCTTTGGAATGTTACAAACTCAACATCACCATTCCGTCAGTGAACTTTAAAATTAAAAGGCGTATGCAGTTAATGTTGTAAGATATTGGAGCCTGAATGGCTTATAAGAACCGGTTATGGTATTTAGTATTTAGATAATACTTGCAAACGCGTTGAGAATATGTCGATCACTAAACTATATTCGTGAGCGATCGCATAACATTTTGACAGCACGCACGTGCTGATGTCACATAATCCTTCAGTTAATTATATTGTCAACAACCTTAGCCTCTTTCATAATAAAACAGCAATAATTGCTATGGCTCGACTTTGGGATCGTAGGAGATTTGTGACCTATACCTTATAACACAGACAGACTTTCCAAGGTCAAGTCTCGGCGAATTCGGACGCTTCGGCTTTGGGCGGGCGCCAATTCCACAGCCAAACTGGATGAGAGCGACCATCATGAATATAGTACTGAGCACAGCTGGGACCAACGTTTTGGAGCCAGAAATAAATACAAAATGTTTTGCCGATACACTGCTTTAGGTGCTGCGGGAGCAAGTTTGAGCTTGAGCATACATGATTGTTGATCCCCACCATTCATTTAGGTTGCTTTTGAGAAATCCTCCGGAGGTGGCAATCTCCCTTTAAGCAATCGGATGACATCCGAACGGACAGACGGACAGGTGGCCGCCACTTCTTATGATTAGTATGAAATAACTGTCTATGTCACGCGAATAACTAGGATATGTATCCCAAACAGCGTTGAGCGAATCGCCTGGCAGGGCCTATCGAATATAGAGTCGTTTGGGCAATATACCATGGAGATTTCCGAAGAAGTTATTGTTTTTCATCTATCACCTGTTATAGTTTTAAATATACAAAATAAAGCTGGTAGTTATAACTAAAAATTGCGTTCCTTAGTACAAATGATAAGGTAAACACTGATTTTCATTCACATTGCTGCGAACCGTACTGATGGTTCATTCGGCACTTCGTCCCCCCCCCCCCCACACACACACACACGCACTCAAAAATCCGTGGCGACGCCCCTGCAGTCATTACCAGGGACTTTGTAGCCCTGGGCCTCCCGGCGCGGCGACGGAGACCACATGACCTTTTCAAAAGAGTATTTCGTGAGGAAGGATGTTGATGGCCATTTCACCCCACCACGATCATCCAAACCCGTGCCCCATTTTTGTCGAATTCGCCAGTTACTGCAGCTGGTTAATTGCCATACATCTTATGAAGAAAAATGTTCAAGCTATATTTTTCTACCATCATTCAATACTTATTTTGGTACTTTGTGCTCCAGTATTGCATGCTTTGAAACGTGCAATAATGTTGCACAAAAGCAAGCTGATTCGGAGTCTACTGCGAAATCGAATATATTCTTATCAGCCAGTGAATAAGCCTTGCTTCGATGCGAATTATTGTACCGCCGAGCACTGAACGTATGCAGAAAGTCTCCTCTACTATCCTCAAAGCCACATTATAAGTCAATGATAGCTCTGATTGGGGTTGAAGGAGCACATCTCAGCGACCGCTTCCTCATTATGACATAAGTACGTTGAATTGTAACATTCATACATGCAGACTTTTTGTGAAAGTCCTGCCCTTCCCTCCATTTTTGCATTCGGTTCAATCATGCCTTCACAAGATTCGAAGATGCCTTGTTGCATACTTGCATTTAATGCAGCGCATATCATCCATCCTAAAGGTCACTTCAGTGTTACTCTTCAATGTAACTCTTCAGTGTTATACTGACTAGTTCAGATACCTAACTGTATAGTGATCGGTGATATTCTTATGTCACAAGATCACCCTGAGCTAATCAGCGATTGGTTTGCCGTCATGGTAACCCTCAGGGCGATCGATGCTGGGTATGTGTTTAGGATGTTCCTTTTGATGACTAGCACATGCTTCTGTGTTCGCAGGTGCGGATTAACCTGGGCGCCGGTGAGGGAGAGGTGACGTCTCCGACTGGCCGCCGGCTGGACGACCTGCTCTGGCACGATGTCCAGGTGCAGCGCAACAACGCTGACCTGGCGCTCACCATCGACGGCGTGCACGTCACAAGGTGAGAAGTGACGTCACAAGTCCACAAGGAGAGCAGTGACGTAAGCGGGTACAGCAGTTCAGAGGGGAGCTCGGAGGGGGAGTTTGCAGGGGGAGGGGGGAGGATGGAGGGGAGCTCAATAACCAAGTGTAGGATGAAGGATCAATGGTGATGGAAACGAACAAGTTATCAAGTGATGGACTCATTTTACATCTTTGAATTAATGCGAATGAGAAGATACAATGAAATGTATAATAAAGCATGATCAGCTCAGGAAATATGTCAAGCAACTGCTAAATGTAATATATTTATCGAATTTGTTTTTGTGCAATTTCCTACTTCCCTTTCAAGCTGTCATCTTCTGTTTATTTTAAAGATGCCCATAAAGTTATAATCTGGTTCTCCACCAGACCCTGATGCATAGGCTTGTTGGGCAGTCATCGCTCTTAAACTTCATTCTGGGCAGTTGTTGAATTTACTATGCCCTTTGAACGATTCATCGGACAACTTCGGCGGTTGGGCTGACATCCGGGATGCTCAAGGTCATTGCAGAGCAGTTGTCAGGCCTATGATAGTTCATGTCCGACGGAAGAATCATACCAGTAAAACGCCTGTTTGGGCAATGACCGAGCGGACGCGCACTGGTAAAGCTAAAACAGGTTTGAAATATGAAACGTTAGGGGAGCATACGTGGTAGTAACAGATAGTCCTTTTAGTCCTTTTAGTCCCCCATAAAAATTGCTAGGCCTCGAAGCATGCCAACATAAAAATTAAGTTGTATTAAATTGTACATGATCTCTTTTTCCCTTATCCGCCAAAAGGGAGTACGTTCTGAGCGCTGCATGCTTCAGCGTATACAAAAACGAATGCCTAGATAAATCAAGCCATTTTTGATCAAGAATGATTTTTGTTTATTTCGACGTCTGCAGGTGCCACGCGCTGTGGTACCACCCCTATCAGAACGCATCATAACGAAATCAAAATTTATTTGATGGTCCTATACAATGGTGAAAACCCTATCTCAATCGGAGCAGTGGTTGCAAAGTTATTAGCTTCCGAAAAGCGTATGTATGGCCGGGTCGGGCCGGGTCGGGCCGGATCTAATCAAAAAGATATTCGAGTTTGATTTTGACATCTGTAAAAAGTCCATGTGTATTTGAATAGGGCCTCTAAACCGACAGCGTTGTCTCTCTTCACCCAACTGGTAATCATAGTCGACTTGTTTTAAGGTGAACCTTGGAGATATTTGCTACTTTTCAATGGTTTGGTAGTTGGCTTGTTTTGTATTAAAAGCGCCAGAATGGTCTCGGAATAATTGAGCCCATACTTTGGTTGCGTAAAGGATTTCTGTGCACCTCTCTAAAGCCCAATATGACGTCATCAACCCAAATATTAAAACTTAACTTTTTATTAAATTGAGCACTGTTTGCTAGAAACAAATGTCATAATCGTGTTCGACAGCAATTACTTCATATTGTGCACCACAAGCGGCGTACATTTGACAACTTTTAGGAGGGTGGGACAGTCCCTTTAAAGGGAATGTTTCACCTTTCTGAAAGTTGTCAAATATACGCTGATTGTAGTCGAAAATATGAAGTAAGTGCTGCTGAAAACGATGGTGATATTTTTCTCTCTCGAAAAGTTACTTAACTTTATACAAATTAAGTATTTATTTTTTATTTGGGATGATGACGTCATTATTGAGCTATAGAGAGCTACAGAGAAAACCTGTACGCTGCCAAATATATGGCACAATCGTTTCAGACAATTCTGGCAACTTAAATACAAACATTGTAGAACTGTGTCTTCTCCCGCCCAGAACACAATGACGAGTGCGAGGCATTGCAATAGCTCAATATTTATTTTAAAAAAAAACAATCAATCTATAACTGAGACTTCAAACAACGCGAAAAACTTCAACTTGGACCGCAACCTATCGCGTTGGCCGTTGTTTACATCGTACTATGCAATCCAGCCAAGGTTCGAGAAAGACAGGTCGTCTGACTTCCAGGACCAACAATCTTGAAGTGGCTGTCAGCCAATCAGCGGCGGCACTACCATAGACCCCGTTTTGCAAATTCGTAATTCAATTGCTTAAAAACGGATAAGTTTTTTGGGAAAATGACCTTAACATTTTACACATTGCAATAACGGCCAAAGATAATGGCTATCTCAGTTCAAAACCAATACAAAGGTGAAACATTTCCTGTACCTAAGTTTCTTTCACTAAGCTGAAAATGGATTCAATTATTTGTTCTTGCTAGAGTGAGTAAGAAAATTAATCCGATTATATCCTCTCAAACGTAACATAAACCTAACACCAGCGCATCGTGCTGTCCACTGTGTAACATATGTCTTCTATGTCGCAGGATCGAGCTGCCGGGCCGCTTTTACGAGCTCAATATCCACTACGGCGTGTTCGTCGGCGGCATGGGCGACTTCTCGGAGATCTTCCTCGGCCTGTTGGACAATTTCCGCGGCTGTCTCCACCAGGTGCGCTTCAATGACGTGGAGGTGCTGGCAGAGGCGCGCGAACGGAACACCGCGCACGACGTCACCTGGGGCTGCGACAAGCAGTTTGACGCCGACGCCGATGTGTCCATGAGTTTCGTCGACGAGCGGACGTACGCGATGATGCCGTCGCTGCTGCCGCGAGAAGGAGGGACGATCCGACTCGACCTGAAGACGGCCGCCGCTGATGGGCTTGTGGTGTATAATGATGCCGGCCGTCGAGGTTCGGATCATTTGATGGTGGCGCTGCGGGACGGCCGGTTGAGGATGGAGCTGGAGGCCGCTGGTCGTGTCCTCCAGCTGGACAGCCGGATCGCCATCAACGACGGCGTCTGGCACAAAACGCAGCTGACCGTCGGCGCCGAGTACGTCGAGCTAACGGTCGATCAAACGCTGACCAGTGTCAAGCCAGACAACCAGAGCGACTTCAAGGCGTTCCTCTCCAACCTCTTCATCGGCGGGCTCAGCGAGAAAAACCGACTGCGCGCCACCAAACAGGGGATCACCAACCTTACTGCGGATCTTCACGGCTGCGTGCAGAACCTGTTCGTGAACGGTGAACTCATCGGCTTCCCCAGTGTGGTCGAAAGCCTCGGGGTGCGCGCCGAATGCGTGTGGGAGTACCCGTGTCTGCGTGACCCGTGCGTGCCGGGCGGCGTGTGCGTGCCCGAGGGTGTGTCCGAGTTCCGCTGCGAGTGCGACCAGCCGGTATGCGTGCGGGCCGACTTTGCCGGTCAGTACGATGTGTTTGCGGACTCTCGCCTCCCAGACGACCTGCAGCTGTTGTCGCTAGCCCCGCTGACCGTCCCCGAGGGAGGCGAGGCGCTCCTTACCAGTGCCAACATCCATGTCGTGCTCGACTACGAGAAGTACGGCGTGCGAGACTCGGGTGTGTTCTTCCACGTCCGAGAGCCGCCGAAGCAGGGCGCGCTCAGCGTTGACGTGTGGCGACGCCCGGACGAGTCGGTGTTCACCCTCCTCGACCTGGTCTCTGACCGAGTCCACTACCTGCACGGTGGAGACGAGGGCGGCCAGGATGTGATTGTCTTCGAGCTGGAGCTGTTCACGCGCGCAGGTTTCACACTACCCGAGTATCTCCAGGCGCGGCATAGGTTCGTCCTCCAGGTGGCGGTGACGCCCGTCAACGACCGACCACGCCTCCTGCTGCCACCAGGCGCTGCAGTGCGCATGGCGGCCGGGACACGACGCACACTTGCCGCCGATATCCTGCGCGCTGAGGACCCGGATAGCCGTCCGCGGCAGCTCGTCTACACTCTGCTGAGTCCCGCCGACGTGTCTGGACATGTGGAGCTCGCCCGGCGACCCGGTGTCGCCATCCAGTCGTTCACGCAGGAGCAGGTGGACGACGGTCTGGTGCAGTTCGTGCACGAGGGGAATGAAGACACGAAACTGGCGCTCCGCGTCTCCGACGGTCAATCGGCCAGCGAGACGGCCGTCCTGCGCGTGGTGGCATTCAGACTGGAGGCAGTGCCTGCCAACAACACGGGCCTGAGGCTGACGCACGGTGCCAGTGCCCTCATCACCCCGGCTAACCTATCCTTCACCACCAACGCGCAGGAGGAAGACCTGGAAATCAAGTACGTCATCGTCAAACAGACTCAAGCGGGGGAAGATTCAGAAGCTGCGCGGAAACGGCCGCTGGCAGCCGACCGGTCACTTCACGCAGCGCCACCTTCGGCGAGGGGAGGGTGCGCTACCGCCACACCTCCGGCACGCCGACCCACGACGGGTTTAAGTTTCAGGTGGCCCTGCGTGACTCCCCACGACCCACCGTCTACGACTTCCGAATCGAGTTCCTCCTGGTGAGCGTCCGGCTGACGGCGAACGCCGAGCTCGTGCTGAATCGCTCGCAGGAGGCGGTCGTCTCGAGGGAGTTTCTGCGAGCAGAAGCGCTGCCGTTTCCGCAGCCGGCTGCAAACATCTCCTTCATGCTGGTGTCAACGTCACGGTTCGGAGACCTCTTCCGGCTAGAGGGCAGCCCAGCGCGGCGGCAGGCGCTGCCCATCGGCGCTGTCTTCACCCAGAGAGACGTGGACTCCAGTCGCGTCATCTACCGGCTGCACCGCAAGTCATACTCGGCGTTCACCGATCAGTTCCGGTTCCGCGTGCGAATCCCCGGATTCGAGTCGCCGGTGCACGAGTTCAACATGCGACACGTGCCGCCAACGCCGAAAGGCATGATCTCTATCAAGAGGATCGAGGTCGGGGAGGGTGACGCAGAGGCCATCACGCCGAAACTGATCAGCATTGAGATCGACGGCATCGCCACCGTGTTCTACAATGTGACCGACCCACCGGCTCACGGCCAATTGCTCTCCACCAGTGACCCAGAGCCGCTCACACACTTCACCTCACAGGAAATGGCCGAAGGCAAGGTGCTGTACGCGCACGACGACTCGGAGCACCCGAGCGACGCATTCTCCTTCGTCGCCACGTCGTTGAACCCCGACGACGACTTCCAGTACGTGGGCTCCGCCGAGGTCGTCGTCGTCATGCGGAACGACAACGCGCCGCGTCGTACGGCCGCAATGACCCTCTTCGTCGTCTGCGACGGCCGGCGTGCCGTGCGACCTGCCGAACTCACCTTTTCCGACCGTGACCTCTACACGGAACCCTCCGACATCGAATATACCCGCCGCGGGATCCCGAACGGGGCGCTTTACCTGCACCCTGACTACAACACGGAGGTGTTCCGCTTCACCCAGGCTGACATCGACTCGGATCGACTCGTGTTCCAACACGCTGGCGCCGACCACGCGCGCCTCGTTCTCTGGGTCTCGGACGGCACGCACTTCACCACTGGTGTGCTCGACGTCGTGGCGTCTGCGCCGTTCGTACGGCTCAACGCCACGAAGACGCCGCTAACTGTGCCCCGTGGGGACTCACAGTTGGTCACCGCCGACGCGCTCCGGCCCGAGACCAACGTCGAGGTCACGGATGAGAACGTTCGCTTCACGGTGACCGTCCCCCCCGCAGCGCGGCAGGTTGAGGGTCAGCGGAGAGCCGGCGGAAGAGTTCTCGTTCCGCGACGTGCAGCTGGGCGCGGTCGAGTACGAGTCGAGCGGCGGCTCGGGCGCGCAGGACTCGATTCAGTTCGAGGTGCGAGTCGGGAAGTTAAAGTCAAACGGCTCTCTGCAGTTCCGAATCTTCCCGGAGAGCTACTGGGAGCCGCTGCGTGTTGTCAACAACCGATCTGCTCTGGTGGCCGAAGGCGGGATGGTGGTGGTGTCCCAGTCTCTCCTTCACGTCATGCACCCAAACGTCGCGCCAGGGGACATCCGGTTCACCGTCACCCGCGGTCCTTCTCACGGCTTCCTGATGCTGCGCGGGCCCGACGCGCGGCCTAAGGTCGTCTCGTTCGACCAAGCGTTCATCAACGACGGCAACCTCAGCTATGTGCAGTCGGTGGCCAACGCCACCGAGGACAACTTCGACTTCAGCGTGACGAACGGCATCGTCAACCTGCCGGCGCTGCGGTTCCGGCTGCTAGTGATCCCGGTACAGGTGCGCCTGGTGACGCGGAACCTGACCCTGAGCGAGGCAGGGCACGTGGCGCTGACCCCGCAGGCGGTCACCGTGGCCAGCGAGTACTACCGCCGGAGGGTGGCCGGGTTCGACGTGCTGCACAGGCCCCGCCACGGACGGCTGGAGCTGGCGGGTCAGACTGGGGTCAGACTGCAGCACTTCACCGCACAGCAGCTCAGCGACGGACATGTCACGGTGAGTCAGTCAGCGCATAGCCGATACAAAAACAAGCATAGGAGAAAACGAAATCAACAACTTCGCTTTCAATCATGAAAATTAATAGAATGGGAAATCTGTTACCATCAAAGAAAATTAAAATAACTTTGCGCTCAAAGTTTGTATGTGTATGAAGGCATCAAAATTGAATGATGGGAAAACGTTGCAATATCAAAGTTGGATAGTCTTTTAAATATTTAAAGTCTGCTATGCCTTCGTGAGGATATTTATATTCTGCGTTTGTGAGTCTTTGAATGCATGCGTGTGCACTTGTGTATATACTCATCGCGATCGCGTGATATAGCTCCTTCACAGATATATGAGCTTATTTTTGCACAGCGACTGATTCTCAGAAAATGGATCCTTGACCTTATAGATAAATTGTTGCATATGATTTGATTTACCACATTCGTATCTCAAGTGTTGCTGCAATTACCTGTGACACCTGGGCGAGGCGATGGGCGGCGTGGTGCCCTTTTGCAGGTGCTTCTGCCTCAAATTAACTGACGCGACTGTGCGACCAACGACAAAGTAAACATTTGGACGGTGACTCGTTCAATAAGACATTATTGCTTTTCTCTAACGCTGTGTGTGCTACTCTCTGGCGTTATGTGCCTGGAATCCAATAGCATTGGCTGGGCCTCTAGCAATCAGCCGCTTACTTGCAGCTTCGGTGTTTGACAGGTAAACGGCTAAGCAACTTATTGTCGTTGCGTTACCAGCATAGATCAGTTAATAACTCCAATAGTAGCCAATTCCAATAGGAGCCACTAGTAGCCACACGCGTAAAATGAGGAAGCAGATTACAATGCACGGTCTCGATATCGTATCGAAGTTGGGGTTGGTCCTTCATCAGAATCAGAATCTACTCGAAATATAACCATTCCTAATAGGCCGTGAATAGTTGAACTGCACGGTGCCGGCCGGCTGCTGCTAACTATTGGCTGCTTGTGCAAAGGGGTGCAATAAGATAAGTGATTTAAAGCGCCCGTTTGACTGACTTTAAGCCTTCGTTTGATGTTGAGTTTGGATTTCGGATGTTGAGTATTGACTATCGTTGGTTCCAGCCTTATTGTCCTTGCTCACATTTTGAAGCCAGTGTCCCGGGCACCAAGCCAGTGTCCCGGGCGTCCGCCGGTGTCCCGGGCACCCTATGTGACTCGCAGGCACTTGGCTCACATCTCCACACCTGTAGGCCGGATATGTCCCCGCGGGGCCAGTGACCGGGACTGGCCGCCTAGTACCTGTCTTATCCGATTATCTGAGCCTGTCGTTCCCCATTACTGGCATGCCGGGGCGCGGTCCGGCTTATCTGACAGCTGACTGGCCACCGGCCGAAGTCGTGAATAGTTGACCCTCCCTGGCTCCTTGTGCCCGCCTCTGCCACTCACTATTGACTGATCTTGCACACCAGCCCCGGTGGAAAAATGGCTTGAGGTGTATCTTAAAAATGTAAAAAGTCGGTGGCTGGAGTCCATTATTTGTCAATTACTACGTATCTTTGTTTTCTTCTTCTTTGTGCGTGTGTGTCCCGGTTATTCTCGTGGCCGACCCATGGGGCCCCCGTACTTGCCCCTGAAGGACGGATCGCCCCAGGTCTAGTGACCGTGGCTTGGGTCGCGGTACGAGGCAATCGAAACTTGGGGTACGCGAGCGGTATAGGCGGCCAGCCGAGACGGGCGAAAATACAGCAACGCTCTTGTGCCGCGTGGTGCATCCCCTACCTCTCAAGTTTTACCTTCCCAATTAATTGTTCATCGCGCAATTCTGGCTGCCTAAAAGGGCGTAGGCAAGGGGGGGAAAGGGGGCAATGCCCCCCCTCCTCTCTGGAGGCCAGGCGGGCCCCTCTGGCGACCGAGCGAGGGCCCCCTGGGGCCGAAGTCCCAGTGTTTGGATGGTGTCACGTGCCCGCAAAACGCCTTACGTCGCATAAAAGAACGCCCACAAACATAACAAAAACCGTAATACGAATAAATAACAGCACTTGCTTGTCTGTTAAAGGGCATGTATATGTAAATCCGTACAAACGGGCCCCAGCCAGTGTATAGAGGCCCTTCTACCAGCGTTTAAAGAGCCCTGCCGATCTGCAGATGGCCCCCTGCCGGCATTTAGAAGGCCCTGTCGGTTGTAGAGGGCCCTCTGCCGGCCTTTATAGGGTCCTTCCGATCTGTAAAGGGTCCCTGCCAATCTGGAGAGGGCCCTCTTCCAGCATTTAGGTGCCCTGTCGATCTGCAGAGT
>JAXIVJ010020189.1:0-14012 GCA_036785665.1 Chirona hameri
CACACACAGACCGCTGCCGCCTCACACACACAGACCGCCGCCGCCTCACACACACAGACCGCTGCCGCCTCACACACACAGACCGCTGCCGCCTCACACCACAGACCGCTGCCGCCTCACACACACAGACCGCTGCCGCCTCACACACACACAGACCGCTGCCGCCTCACACACACACAGACCGCTGCCGACTCACACACACAGACCGCCGCCGCCTCACCACACAGACCGCTGCCGCCTCACACACACAGACCGCCGCCGCCTCACACACACAGAAACGTGGGAACGGCGGCTGTGGTCACACGATGACACATGGCTCCGGGGACGGAATACGAGCGAGGTTGCCCCGACCGCAGTGGCCATGCAAACGGGCTATTCATATGTCGGCGTCACGGTACCTACTACCTTGGTCTCGCCGTTCTTTGTCAGAAAACTGGTAGTGAGATCACCGCTTGATATTCTGATCAGGGGCTCCGCTCCACCACCTACCAAGAGTTGAGGGGAACGGGGACATCAGCATTCTAAAGGCGATCCTTTCCATACACCGTTCGTAGGCCTGCTGGTAAAATATCAACACGTTGGTGGGACATCCTCCTCCCAGTCCCCGGCCGCAGAACCCATGGTAAAATATGAACACGTTAGTGGGACATCCTCCTCCCAGTCCCCGGCCGCAGAACCCATGGTAAAATATGAACACGTTGGTGGGACATCCTCCTCCCAGTCCCCGGCCACAGAACCCATGGTAAAATATGAACACGTTGGTGGGACATCCTCCTCCCAGTCCCCGGCCGCAGAACCCATGGTAAAATATGAACACGTTGGTGGGACATCCTCCTCCCAGTCCCCGGCCGCAGAACCCATGGTAAAATATGAACACGTTGGTGGGACATCCTCCTCCCAGTCCCCGGCCGCAGAACCCATGGTAAAATATGAACACGTTGGTGGGACATCCTCCTCCCAGTCCCCGGCCGCAGAATCCATGGTAAAATATGAACACGTTGGTGGACATCCTCCTCCCAGTCCCCGGCCGCAGAATCCATGGTAAAATATGAACACGTTGGTGGGACATCCTCCTCCCAGTCCCCGGCCACAGAACCCATGGTAAAATATGAACACGTTAGTGGGACATCCTCCTCCCAGTCCCCGGCCGCAGAACCCATGGTAAAATATGAACACGTTGGTGGGACATCCTCCTCCCAGTCCCCGGCCGCAGAACCCATGGTAAAATATGAACACGTTGGTGGGACATCCTCCTCCCAGTCCCCGGCCGCAGAACCCATGGTAAAATATGAACACGTTGGTGGGACATCCTCCTCCCAGTCCCCGGCCGCAGAACCCATGGTAAAATATGAACACGTTGGTGGGACATCCTCCTCCCAGTCCCCGGTCACAGAACCCATGGTAAAATATGAACACGTTAGTGGGACATCCTCCTCCCAGTCCCCGGCCGCAGAACCCATGGTAAAATATGAACACGTTGGTGGGACATCCTCCTCCCAGTCCCCGGCCGCAGAACCCATGGTAAAATATGAACACGTTGGTGGGACATCCTCCTCCCAGTCCCCGGCCGCAGAACCCATGGTAAAATATGAACACGTTGGTGGGACATCCTCCTCCCAGTCCCCGGCCGCAGAACCCATGGTAAAATATGAACACGTTGGTGGGACATCCTCCTCCCAGTCCCCGGCCGCAGAACCCATGGTAAAATATGAACACGTTAGTGGGACATCCTCCTCCCAGTCCCCGGCCGCAGAACCCATGGTAAAATATCAACACGTTGGTGGGACATCCTCCTCCCAGTCCCCGGCCGCAGAACCCATGGTAAAATATGAACACGTTGGTGGGACATCCTCCTCCCAGTCCCCGGCCGCAGAACCCATGGTAAAATATGAACACGTTGGTGGGACATCCTCCTCCCAGTCCCCGGCCGCAGAACCCATGGTAAAATATGAACACGTTGGTGGGACATCCTCCTCCCAGTCCCCGGCCGCAGAACCCATGGTAAAATATGAACACGTTAGTGGGACATCCTCCTCCCAGTCCCCGGCCGCAGAACCCATGGTAAAATATCAACACGTTGGTGGGACATCCTCCTCCCAGTCCCCGGCCGCAGAACCCATGGTAAAATATCAACACGTTGGTGGGACATCCTCCTCCCAGTCCCCGGCCGCAGAACCCATGGTAAAATATCAACACGTTGGTGGGACATCCTCCTCCCAGTCCCCGGCCGCAGAACCCATGGTAAAATATCAACACGTTGGTGGGACATCCTCCTCCCAGTCCCCGGCCGCAGAACCCATGGTAAAATATGAACACGTTAGTGGGACATCCTCCTCCCAGTCCCCGGCCGCGGAACCCATGGTAAAATATGAACACGTTAGTGGGACATCCTCCTCCCAGTCCCCGGCCGCGGAACCCATGGTAAAATATGAACACGTTAGTGGGACATCCTCCTCCCAGTCCCCGGCCGCAGAACCCATGGTAAAATATGAACACGTTAGTGGGACATCCTCCTCCCAGTCCCCGGCCGCAGAACCCATGGTAAAATATGAACACGTTAGTGGGACATCCTCCTCCCAGTCCCCGGGCGCAGAACCCATGGTAAAATATGAACACGTTAGTGGGACATCCTCCTCCCAGTCCCCGGCCGCAGAACCCATGGTAAAATATGAACACGTTGGTGGGACATCCTCCTCCCAGTCCCCGGCCGCAGAACCCATGGTAAAATATGAACACGTTGGTGGGACATCCTCCTCCCAGTCCCCGGCCGCCGAACCCATGGTAAAATATCAACACGTTGGTGGGACATCCTCCTCCCAGTCCCCGGCCGCAGAACCCATGGTAAAATATCAACACGTTAGTGGGACATCCTCCTCCCAGTCCCCGGCCGCGGAACCCATGGTAAAATATGAACACGTTGGTGGACATCCTCCTCCCAGTCCCCGGCCGCAGAACCCATGGTAAAATATCAACACGTTAGTGGGACATCCTCCTCCCAGTCCCCGGCCGCGGAACCCATGGTAAAATATGAACACGTTGGTGGGACATCCTCCTCCCAGTCCCCGGCCGCGGAACCCATGGTAAAATATGAACACGTTGGTGGGACATCCTCCTCCCAGTCCCCGGCCGCAGAACCCATGGTAAAATATGAACACGTTGGTGGGACATCCTCCTCCCAGTCCCCGGCCGCGGAACCCATGGTAAAATATGAACACGTTAGTGGGACATCCTCCTCCCAGTCCCCGGCCGCAGAACCCATGGTAAAATATCAACACGTTAGTGGGACATCCTCCTCCCAGTCCCCGGCCGCGGAACCCATGGTAAAATATGAACACGTTGGTGGGACATCCTCCTCCCAGTCCCCGGCCGCGGAACCCATGGTAAAATATGAACACGTTGGTGGGACATCCTCCTCCCAGTCCCCGGCCGCAGAACCCATGGTAAAATATGAACACGTTGGTGGGACATCCTCCTCCCAGTCCCCGGCCGCAGAACCCATGGTAAAATATGAACACGTTGGTGGGACATCCTCCTCCCAGTCCCCGGCCGCGGAACCCATGGTAAAATATGAATACGTTGGTGGGACATCCTCCTCCCAGTCCCCGGCCGCAGAACCCATGGTAAAATATCAACACGTTGGTGGGACATCCTCCTCCCAGTCCCCGGCCGCAGAACCCATGGTAAAATATCAACACGTTAGTGGGACATCCTCCTCCCAGTCCCCGGCCGCAGAACCCATGGTAAAATATGAACACGTTAGTGGGACATCCTCCTCCCAGTCCCCGGCCGCAGAACCCATGGTAAAATATGAACACGTTGGTGGGACATCCTCCTCCCAGTCCCCGGCCGCGGAACCCATGGTAAAATATGAACACGTTGGTGGGACATCCTCCTCTCAGTCCCCGGCCGCGGAACCCATGGTAAAATATGAACACGTTGGTGGGACATCCTCCTCCCAGTCCCCGGCCGCAGAATCCATGGTAAAATATGAACACGTTGGTGGACATCCTCCTCCCAGTCCCCGGCCGCAGAACCCATGGTAAAATATGAACACGTTGGTGGACATCCTCCTCCCAGTCCCCGGCCGCAGAACCCATGGTAAAATATGAACACGTTGGTGGGACATCCTCCTCCCAGTCCCCGGCCGCAGAACCCATGGTAAAATATGAACACGTTGGTGGGACATCTTCCTCCCAGTCCCCGGCCGCAGAACCCATGGTAAAATATGAACACGTTGGTGGGACATCCTCCTCCCAGTCCCCGGCCGCAGAACCCATGGTAAAATATCAACACGTTGGTGGGACATCCTCCTCCCAGTCCCCGGCCGCAGAACCCATGGTAAAATATCAACACGTTAGTGGGACATCCTCCTCCCAGTCCCCGGCCGCAGAACCCATGGTAAAATATGAACACGTTAGTGGGACATCCTCCTCCCAGTCCCCGGCCGCAGAACCCATGGTAAAATATGAACACGTTGGTGGGACATCCTCCTCCCAGTCCCCGGCCGCGGAACCCATGGTAAAATATGAACACGTTGGTGGGACATCCTCCTCCCAGTCCCCGGCCGCGGAACCCATGGTAAAATATGAACACGTTGGTGGGACATCCTCCTCCCAGTCCCCGGCCGCAGAACCCATGGTAAAATATGAACACGTTGGTGGGACATCCTCCTCCCAGTCCCCGGCCGCAGAACCCATGGTAAAATATGAACACGTTGGTGGGACATCCTCCTCCCAGTCCCCGGCCACAGAACCCATGGTCATTGCATTCAAAAGCAGACAAATAGGTAATGCATTAACATTACACTATTGACATTAATATTAATGTATCTACAACCCCCGGTATCTTGTTCTTCTCCAGGTGCAAGCTTAGCGGCAGGCAGAACGGTTACCTAAAGAGTACAGACGAGTCACGTTTCTTCCGTGTTTTACTCTGACTAATACGACGTTTCAACGTCGTATTAGTCGTATTAGCTGCGCTAAAATTGTCTACTCAGCCGGAAACTCATGAGCAGCGTTCACACATCAGTGCACTTCATGGGGACTTTGTTGAGCACAGCTGAGTTGCCAAAACTACTAAGCCCAGTATAACAAGATAAGTATATGTATACATGATAACTTCCGTGATATCAAAACCCGTATGTGAAGCGGCTTGTTGGAGGCAGTCTTGGACTTCCCCTACATCCTTTATGGAGTAATCCTTTACAGAACACATTCCACCTTTTGCAGGGTATGATCTGGATCAACTCAAATTGATCTAATATATGTAAGGACAGTCTGCCGATGCCGCAAATACCACACACAGTGTCCACACCGTGCTGTTCCAAGTGTAGAAGTTCCAAGTCTATCTCATAACATAGGCACTGCAGCCTGCAGGCGCAAAAGACGAAATAGTCATCAATTCAAGTCGCTCCTCTAATCAAGATATTGTCATGGACCTTTAAATATTAGGTTCAATTATATCTCTGTGAAATAGGAATGCTGACCTGGACGGATTGTATGTTCTGCGCTTACAATAGCCATGTTACTTGGATGAGTAATTCCACCCTCAGACATAGCATGTTGTTAGCACACTGTGTATGTTACTGTGTATGCACACTGTGTCTGTGTATTGTGACACACTGTGTATATGTCCGGCTTGTGCAGACTACTTACGTTCGCGTCGATTTACCAGTAAAGACTTCGTTTTGGCACGTCCTCAGTTGTCAATGGGCGGAAAACATAACGTGACTAGACTAGAACAATCTACGGAAATGAGACGTAACGTAAGAAACTATGTCCGCCTCAGAACCAGTTCCTTAGTTTCCCCCAAACCGCTCAGTGCGCACACTATATCACAAAGCGTCGACGTCATACGAACATCAAATGGCCTGAGGAAGAACGTGTTTATCGCACATTCACAGCCCAGGAATGTCCGCAGTCGAGTGGCGGCGTTGGGTGACCTTTAGCCGGTTTAAGACGATCGTCCGCGTGACTACGCCTCATTTGCATCAGGCCCGTGCTGAGCCTGACCTTGACGTGTGTGCTGCCCGCCCGCGGTGGCCGGTCGGACACAATGGCGTCTCTCGGGATAAGCCGTCAGCTGCACGACGCTCCATCCGGGGACCCGCGGGGTCAGAAGTGCAGCGGCGGCTGGTCATTCGGTACAATACAGCGCCTTGAGCGTAATGAGAGGTCTCACGAACTGGGGACACGCCGTGAGCGTGAGGAGAGGTCCCTGGTAGCTGTCCTGCTGACCCTACTGGGTGGGGCGCCACACGACAGGAAACATCTCACAAACTGTGGACACACCTGAGAGTAGCCCTTTTGACCCTGCTGGGAGGCTACCAGTGCCAGTCCCCGGATACCATACTGTAGGAAACGTCTCAGGAACTGAGGACAGCGTGATAAGTTTTCCCAGAGGTATATCGGGGATTAACCCGTTGGCCGCTCCTCGTCCCGTCCTGCCTCCATGGCATGTATTCGTTCCCTGGGTCGCTGCACTCACTGACTGCTGTGGTGCCCGTACTGACCCCTCCCCGGTGCTCTCTCCAGGGCCGACAAGCGGACCTCGGGCAAGAAGCGGTTCCGTCTGTACGCCGTGTACGCCTGGGGCTGTCCGCTGCTGATGGCCAGTCTGGCGCTCATCATGGACCTGGCGCCCGGCATCGACAACTGCAGCGTCATCAAGCCCGCCTTCGGACGCTACCGCTGCCTCTTCCAGAGTGAGTAGAACCGAGCCCGACACACCCGTGCTGCGGCTGCCTCTTACGAAGACCAGAGTCCAATGGATATGATAACACCATTTATAACATATTGCAAGCAGAAGGCGTAGCTGGTAAGCGGTAGCCAAACGACAAGGTAAAACGCCAGGACCAACTGCAAGGAAGCGGAAGCGGTTAATACGAGGGAAACATTCTGTTGTCTGGCCTCCGTTCCGCAAATCGGCGCCATGGACAAACATTGACACTTGCCAAGAGCGTTACAATGCCGTGATAGGTACAGTCTCACTCCCGTGCAAACTAGGTTAAGATGCGTACCACCAGTCGACAAGACCACAGCACCACAGCGATACCTTCGGTCAACACAGACGGTTGAACATTCACCGCCGACACTATGCTGACACGTCACGACACCGAGGCCGCCCATGACTACGCGGAATGAAAGGTCACCGGGTTTTAGTAACCCGATATCGTCCCAAATATCTTCAGATAGTATGTGTCAGATGTTTTTTATGTCGACATTAGGTCGTCAAAGTCTCCAGATGACCTCTGATGTCGCTAGACTCCAGTTGTTCTTTCTGACATAGGTATCCCCTTTTTTGCAGATCGGAAGGCGTTCATCGCATATTTCTACATCCCGATCGGTGTGCTGCTCGCCATCTGCCTCCTGCTCTACATCCTGACGGTGAAGAACCTCACCGTGCCCAACAAGATGCCCGGCAAGGACGCCTCCAGCACCGTCAGCAAGCAGAGCGCCAAGCAGCAGAGCAAGAGGTACGTTTTGGTGGCGAACGAAAGTCCAGTGAACGACCCGGATGTCCGGATGGAGGTCATGCATGGTAGCCTGGTAGCCTTCCTGGTGGAAATATGGTGGAGGAGATCTGTGTTTGAATAACCTTTTATCTAGTGGATATAATTTGTTATCTACAATTTGTACATAACCCGATGTGTTCCAATCTAATACACAACGTGTCTCTTCTCTCCATAAGCATCCTAGCCGATATTTTACCACGTTCTTCATCAGTATCCTAACCAGTGTATGGCATCGTTTACTGCGCAGCGCCTCTGCACCAGCAGCCAGTGGTGAGGCGGCTGGCTAGGCCGTGTTGTCGATGTAAACAGTCCGTCCAAACACCCTCGGGGACATTCCTCGCGCCTCGTCACACCAAGGCCTCTGGCCGGGCGAGGGACGGTGGGGCGTATCCGGCTGTCTCGCTGTGATACTGAAATGTGTAGCGGAACAGATGGACATCCGGGTCATTGCGATATCCACCTCGTTTGATTTTTCGGCAGTTATGTTCCGCGCATTTGTCGTAATTGCTCAGACGAGTCCTTGTATAGCGGGGCATTTGACGTAAACGACCGTCGTTTATATTATATTTCGTTATATGCAAAGTTCTTGTACATTAACTGGCACTTGCGAATGACGACATCCGACATCATATTCACGAATTACAATTACTCTCCAATGCCATTAAATACATCGTGATCTAAATTGCGTACTCATATTCTTGATTGCATCACAACGTGTGCTTGATAAGTTGTATCCGAGTGCTCCAAGATCGCTCCTGACCAGTCTGTATTCCGTTCTGTCTGCCAGGCGTAAGCTGTGTGCCCTCCCTCCTGACCAGTCTGTATTCCGTTCTGTCTGCCAGGCGTAAGCTGTGCGTCAAGCTGTTCCTCATCATGGGCATCACCTGGGTAGCCGAGCTGCTGGCTTACGTCATCGGAGACAGTCCTGTCTGGTATTTCTTCGACGTCATCAACATCCTCCAGGTCAGTCGGCGGTGAGGCCAGGCGCGCTGCCCGGGAAAATCGGGAACACTTTCCTCCCATGGTACAGAGCTGTGTCTTCCGTGTATTCAGGTGGAAGGCGGTAGTCGGTTGCGACTGTTCAGTATGCCTCGAGGATTGATATAATGGCCGTAGGATGGGAAAACATATTTTGAGTAGTTTGCCCTGCAGGCAGCGGATATTGTTGATTTATTGTATCGCCAAAGGATGCAACTGTCAACGACGCTGTAACAATTAAACTTTTCCTCCATAAAACTAGGAATGCAGCCGTCAACAGTTCGTCATTGATCGTACTTCGCTTTCCTTTTTTCCTGCCCCCTCTCTGAGAACTAATGCGCATCGCCTGCCCAAGCTCTAAAGCTGATCGCATCTGACCACCGGCAGGGCTTCTTCATCTTCGTGGCGTTCATCCTGCGTCCCAAGGTGCTGCAGTACATCAAGAAGACGGCGCTGCAGTCGCTGAGCCGCTCGTTCGGCCACGATTCGCAGCACGACGGCAACCATCAGCGGGGCGGCGGAGACGCCGGGGCCGCCGCGCGCGCAGCCCACGCTGTCTCCTCGCCAGTCACCATGAGCACCCGAGTCGCCAGCACCCGCACCACCGCAGGCCCTGGTGCCGCCACAAACGGCTCAAACGGCTCAAACGGCACCATCGGCTCCAATGGTGCCGCTGAGCCCTAGACGGCTGCTACAGGCCATGGATATGCCCTCGAGTTTCAGTCTGGTGATGTCAGTTAGCTCGAAAGCGGTCGCCGGACGAGGCTGGTGCCACCGCTAACACCAGGAGAGATTTGCATGGCTCAGGTGGAGCTAACATCCCGAACTCTGCTGGGAACATTGGAGAGGCGGAGTGGCCCCTACAGGGACATGGCGCTGTGAGAAAATGCATAGACTGCGACCTGGTTTGGCCGGATTGCTGGCCGTCCGGACGGGATCCTATTAGATGTAGCCAGCTTCGCGTGAACGCTGGGAAGGGCCAGATCCCAGACGCTCAACCCGCGACGGGTCAATTGATCCCAGATCCCAGACGCTCAACCCGCGACGGGTCATAACTGATACCAGATCCCAGACGCTCAACCCGCGACGGGTCATAACTGATACCAGATCCCAGACGCTCAACCCGCGACGGGTCATAACTGATACCAGATCCCAGACGCTCAACCCGCGACGGGTCATAACTGATACCAGATCCCAGACGCTCAACCCGCGACGGGTCATAACTGATACCAGATCCCAGACGCTCAACCCGTGACGGGTCATAACTGATACCAGATCCCAGACGCTCAACCCGTGACAGGTCATAACTGATACCAGATCCCAGACGCTCAACCCGCGACAGGTCATAACTGATACCAGACGCTCAACCCGCGACGGGTCATAACTGATACCAGATCCCAGACGCTCAACCCGCGACAGGTCATAACTGATACCAGATCCCAGACGCTCAACCCGCGACGGGTCAATTGATCCCAGATCCCAGACGCTCAACCCGCGACGGGTCAATTGATACCAGATCCCAGACGCTCAACCCGTGACGGGTCATAACTGATACCAGATCCCAGACGCTCAACCCGCGACGGGTCATAACTGATACCAGATCCCAGACGCTCAACCCGCGACAGGTCATAACTGATACCAGATCCCAGACGCTCAACCCGTGACGGGTCATAACTGATACCAGATCCCAGACGCTCAACCCGCGACAGGTCATAACTGATACCAGATCCCAGACGCTCAACCCGCGACGGGTCATAACTGATACCAGATCCCAGACGCTCAACCCGTGACGGGTCATAACTGATACCAGATCCCAGACGCTCAACCCGCGACGGGTCATAACTGATACCAGATCCCAGACGCTCAACCCGTGACGGGTCATAACTGATACCAGATCCCAGACGCTCAACCCGCGACAGGTCATAACTGATACCAGATCCCAGACGCTCAACCCGCGACGGGTCATAACTGATCCCAGATCCCAGACGCTCAACCCGTGACAGGTCATAATTGATCCCAGATCCCAGACGCTCAACCCGCGACGGGTCATAACTGATCCCAGATCCCAGACGCTCAACCCGCGACGGGTCATAACTGATACCAGATCCCAGACGCTCAACCCGCGACGGGTCATAACTGATACCAGACGCTCAACCCGCGACGGGTCATAACTGATACCAGATCCCAGACGCTCAACCCGCGACAGGTCATAACTGATACCAGATCCCAGACGCTCAACCCGCGACAGGTCATAACTGATACCAGCCTGTCACGGATATGGTGAACTGGCGACGAGTGTCAGATCAAGCCAGCAGCATCAGGTGAGAGCTATGTCTCAACATAATGTCATCTCCGAAAACAGCTCAAACATCAACTCTGATAAGTTCAGGGCTCTTCAAAGAAGGCCGGATGGCACCACGGCCCACTCACATTTCGAAGTCTGCAGATCCGTAAACTTCGCCACCGCTACGTCCGGCTCGGCGGTGACCAGACGGGATGCAAAAACAAACAAAAAACGCGACTGGAGCTTCTCGCGAGGGATCCGCGGCAGCTGTGCGAATTTGGAGCGGATGTCTAGTGTGAGCCGTGGTTGTGGATGGGAGCGGCCTCGGGTGATGCTGATCTCACGCGTCCCGTCTGAGTCGTGTGCGTGTGTCGAGAGATTGGCGAGTGATGAGCCGCCGCCGCATCTGATGAGTGGCGTCAGCCTGTGCTAGCGTTCCCACGGACTACGGAGGAAGGGTAGATTGATATGGGTGCCGCGTCACGACGCCGAGCTCTTTCACGATCCCTGACGTCATGCAAACGTCCGATCGTGCGAAAACTCTCCGATGGTCCATCTATGACCTAGCGTGACACTGTTCTCGTCACTAGGATCCCAGCGTGTTGAGCTGGGACATTCTTTGATAAGGTGTTAACCCTGGTCATCGAGCTTATCATCTATCATCAGTCCTAGACTGCTTCAGTTCTGTCTTGCAGTAGCATTGTTTTAATTGCCGACTTAGTGTGTACCTGTGTGACGGTTGTATGCATGAGCAGACTATGTTGTTGACTGTCCATACGGGTTTGTACTAATGCTTATTTGACTAGTGTGACTAGGACGAGTGTTTGAGCAGTGCCTATCATGTCAGGAACTAGGATTAATCGTCTTGTGCATGTGTTTGATACCCAGTTTCCTATAACATTTTGTTTCCTATATAATTGTGAATGGCTATTGAATACTTGGGACTTAATGTGACATCAACTTTATTTGTGTGGTGCGAGTCGGTTCTCCCAATTCCCCTCTTTCGTACCCAAAGAGCATGCAAGCCGATAGTTGTCTTGTAAGCGCATAGCATCGTATCATAGCTTTAAATGTTGCATGTTAGGGATGGTCATTGATCTGGCTGCATTATGGGTGGAGCGATGGGCTGAATCATCTGTCTTAAGCAACGACTAGACTGCACACACACACACACACAATGCTGAGTACTCAGTGTTGTGGTACTGTAATGCGGCTTGTCAATGGTATTGTCCTGCTATGTTAATATTAGTACTGGCAATTCAATGTGTTTTCACTATTGGACGTGAGGCTATGTTGTCCTGTGCCTAAGCACCACGTGAATGTCGAACTTTTCACTTGGCATTCTTTCTATCGCGTGAGTTGTGAAAGCCACTTATGCAAGAAAATGGAAACGTCTTACATACTGATTAGGCGAGGATAGTACGATAGTACGACATACTGATAGTACGAGGATCTGTTTGCTCTCAAGATCTGACTGATTTCATAGGCAAGTGCACTTAGTTGCTGTTGATGTAGTGTATATACCTCGGATGTTTCACGCAGTGTTTAACAATGTGTGATGCTCGATAATTCCTGGATGGAGTGAGAGCACGTTATGGCGGAGTGCATAGCAGCAGCGGCCGCATCTGCAGACCGCTCGAAACACCGATAAATGTGCCATATTGGATCGGCTTAAAATAAACATGACTCTTTCACTGTGCTGTGGGAACCGCGATGAACAGAACGGAGCGCAACAGCGAGCTATGCTAGTTAGCGAGGCACACGGATGTAGAACTAAGAGGAACGCTTTGCTGCCGTGCCTGATGAGGGTACAGGGTGAATACACGGAACGCCGGGCGTCCGCGGCAAAACGGGTTATGAATCGGCAAGAATTGCTAACGAAAAGGAGAAAACCCCTAAATATTGGAAGCAAACAGAATCTTACAAGGCAAACGTTATCCAACGGCATACCATTCCCTTTAAAGGTCTTATCACGCTAAGCCTTTAAACTTCCGACGTTACTCTACTGACAGTAGTCAGTATTATAAATTAAATTAAATTTATACGGACTTCCCATTTTTGCAGGGTGACTACCACTCGCACAGTACACGACAGTGCACGGTACACGACAGTGCACGGTACACGACAGTGCACGGTACACGACAGTGCACGGTATTACTAACTGCACAGTACACGACAGTGCACGGTATTACTAACTGCATATATCCAACACTCGCACAGTACACGACAGTGCACGGTATTACTAACTGCATATATCCAACACTCGCACAGTACACGACAGTGCACGGTATTACTAACTGCATATATCCAACACTCGCACAGTACACGACAGTGCACGGTATTACTAACTGCATATATCCAACACTCGCACAGTACACGACAGTGCACGGTATTACTAACTGCATATATCCAACACTCGCACAGTACACGACAGTGCACGGTATTACTAACTGCATATATCCAACACTCGCACAGTACACGACAGTGCACGGTATTACTAACTGCATATATCCAACACTCGCACAGTACACGACAGTGTACGGTATTACTAACTGCATATATCCAACACTCGCACAGTACACGACAGTGCACGGTATTACTAACTGCATATATCTAACACTCGCACAGTACACGACAGTGCACGGTATTACTAACTGCATATATCTAACACTCGCACAGTACACGACAGTGCACGGTATTACTAACTGCATATATCCAACACTCGCACAGTACACGACAGTGCACGGTATTACTAACTGCATATATCCAACACTCGCACAGTACACGACAGTGCACGGTATTACTAACTGCATATATCCAACACTCGCACAGTACACGACAGTGCACGGTATTACTAACTGCACAGTACACGACAGTGCACGGTATTACTAACTGCACAGTACATGACAGTGCACGGCATTACTAACTGCATATATCCAACACTCGCACAGTACACGACAGTGCACGGTATTACTAACTGCATATATCCAACACTCGCACAGTACACGACAGTGCACGGTATTACTAACTGCACAGTACACGACAGTGCACGGTATTACTAACTGCATATATCCAACGTTCGCACAGTACACGACAGTGCACGGTATTACTAACTGCACAGTACACGACAGTGCACGGTATTACTAACTGCATATATCCAACGTTCGCACAGTACACGACAGTGCACGGTATTACTAACTGCATATATCCAACACTCGCACAGTACACGACAGTGCA
>JAXIVJ010020190.1:0-13995 GCA_036785665.1 Chirona hameri
CTTCGTTGACGGAGCGCCCTTAAACATTGTCCGTGAAGTTAGCGTCGGATTTGGATTCGAATTCAGCGTCGAGTAGCGATTCGCTTCAAAATCTGGTTACAGGTCAATTGGGGCACGCTGATCACGAAAATAACATTTATTTTGATATTCAATGTCATCTTCAAGGTCATTTTCAAGGTCAAAGGACGGGGCGCCTCAAAACGCCTTTAAGGGTTGCTCCAATTGCAAAAATAATGGTCTCAATCGATTCCCCGGGTCCATATCTAACCTCTGCATTGGCAACCTCACACGTGCCTTATATCCTTGAGACCATAAAAGGTTCTCAAAGGACGGAGCGCCTCAAAACGCCCTTAACGGCTGTTCCAATTGCAAAAACAATGGTCTCAGTCGATTCCTCAGGTCCATATCTAACTTCCGCATTAGAAACCTCACGCATGACTTATATCCTTGAGACCATAAAAGGTTCTCAAAGGACGGGGCGCCTCAAAACGCCTTTAAGGGTTGCTCCAATTGCAAAAATAATGGTCTCAATCGATTCCTCGGGTCCATATCTAACCTCCGCATTGGCAACCTCACGCATGCCTTATACCCTTGAGACCATACAAGGTTCTCAAAGGACGGGGCGCCCCAAAACGCCCTTAACGGCTGTTCCAATTGCAAAAACAATGGTCCCAGTCGATTCCTCAGGTCCATATCTAACTTCCGCATTAGAAACCTCACGCATGCCTTATATCCTTGAGACCATACAAGGTTCTCAAAGGACGGGCGCCTCAAAACGCTTTTAAGGGTTGCTCCAATTGCAAAAATAATGGTCTCAATCGATTCGTCGGGTCCATATCTAACCTCCGCATTGGCAACCTCACGCGTGCCTTATACCCTTGATACCATAAAAGGTTCTCAAAGGACGGGGCGCCCCAAAACGCCTTTAACGGCTGTTCCAATTGCAAAAACAATGGTCTCAGTCGATTCCTCAGGTCCATATATAACCTCCGCATTGACAACCTCACGCGTGCCTCATATCCTTGAGACCATACAAGGTTCTCAAAGCACGGGGCGCCTCAAAACGCCTTTAAGAGTTGCTCCAATTGCAAAAATAATGGTCTCAATCGATTCCTCGGGCCCATATCTAAACTCCGCATTGGCAACCTCACGCGTGCCTTATACTCTTGATACCATAAAAGGTTCTCAAAGGACGGAGCGCCTCAAAACGCCCTTAACGGCTGTTCCAATTGCAAAAACAATGGTCTCAGTCGATTCCTCAGGCCCATATCTAACCTCCACATTGGCAACCTCACGCGTGCCTTATATCCTTGAGACCATAAAAGGTTCTCAAAGGACGGGGCGCCTCAAAACGCCTTTAAGATTAGCTCCAATTGCAAAAAACAATGGTCTCAATCGATTCCCCGGGTCCATATCTAATCTCCGCATTGGCAACCTCACGCGTGCCTTATATCGTTGAGACCATAAAAGGTTCTCAAAGGACGGGGCGCCTCAAAACGCCCTTAACGGCTGTTCCAATTGCAAAAACAATGGTCACAGTCGTTTCCTCAGGTCCATATCTAACCTGCGCATTAGAAACCTCACGCGTGCCTCATATCCTTGAGACCATAAAAGGTTCTCAAAGGACGGGGCGCCTCAAAACGCCTTAAAGGGTTGCTGCAATTGAAAAAATAATGGTCTCAATCGGTTCCCCGGGTACATATCTAACCTCAGCATTGGCAACCTCACGCGTGCCTTATATCCTTGAGACCATAAAAGGTTCTCAAAGGACGGGGCGCCTCAAAACGCCCTTAACGGCTGTTCCAATTGCAAAAACAATGGTCTCAGTCGATTTCTCAGGTCCATATCTAACCTCCGCATTAGAAACCTCACGCGTGCCTCATATGCTTCAGACCATAAAAGGTTCTCAAAGGACGGGGCGCCTCAAAACGCCTTTAAGATTAGCTCCAATTGCAAAAATAATGCTCTCAATCGATTCCTCGGGTCCATATCTAACCTCCGCATTGGCAACCTCACGCGTGCCTTATATATTTGAGACCATACAAGGTTCTCAAAGGACGGGGCGCCTCAAAACGCCCTTAACGGCTGTTCCAATTGCAAAAACAATGGTCTCAGTCGTTTCCTCAGGTCCATATCTAACCTCCGCATTAGAAACCTCACGCGTGCCTCATATCCTTGAGACCATAAAAGGTTCTCAAAGGACGGGCGCCTCAAAACGCCATTAAGATTAGCTCCAATTGCAAAAATAATGGTCTAAATCGATTCCCCGGGTACATATCTAACCTCCGCATTGGCAACCTCACGCGTGCCTTATATATTTGAGACCATACAAGGTTCTCAAAGGACGGGGCGCCTCAAAACGGCCTTAACGGCTGTTCCAATTGCAAAAACAATGGTCTCAGTCGTTTCCTCAGGTCCATATCTAACCTCCGCATTAGAAACCTCACGCGTGCCTCATATCCTTGAGACCATAACAGGTTCTCAAAGGACGGAGCGCCTCAAAACGCCTTTAAGGGTTGCTCCAATTGCAAAAACAATGGTCTCAATCGATTCCCCGGGTACATATCTAACCTCCGCATTGGCAACCTCACGCGTGCCTTATATCCTTGAGACCATAGAAGGTTCTCAAAGGACGGGGCGCCTCAAAACGCCCTTAACAGCTGTTCCAATTGCAAAAACAATGGTCTCAGTCGATTTCTCAGGTCCATATCTAACCTCCGCATTAGAAACCTCACGCGTGCCTCATATCCTTGAGACCATAAAAGGTTCTCAAAGGACGGGGCGCCTCAAAACGCCTTTAATGGTTGCTCCAATTGCAAAAATAATGGTCTCAATCGATTCTCCGGGTCCATATCTAACCTCCGCATTGGCAACCTCACGCGTGCCTTATATCCTTGAGACCATAAAAGGTTCTCAAAGGACGGGGCGCCTCAACACGCCCTTAACGGCTGTTCCAATTGCAAACACAATGGTCTCAGTCGATTCCTCAAGTTCATATCTAACCTCCGCATTAGAAACCTCACGCGTGCCTCATATCCTTGAGACCATAAAAGGTTCTCAAAGAACGGGGCGCCTCAAATGGTCTCAAATGGTCGCAAGGATATAAGGCACGTGTGAGGTTGCCAATGCGGAGGTTAGATATGTACCCGGGGAATCGATTGAGACCATTATTTTTGCAATTGGAGCAACCCTTAAAGGCGTTTTGAGGCGCCCCGTCCTTTGAGAACCGTTTATGGTCTCAAGGATATAAGGCACGCGTGAGGTTGCCAATGCGGAGGTTAGATATGGACCCGGGGATTCGATTGAGACCATTATTTTTACAATTGGAGCAACCCTTAAAGGCGTTTTGAGGCGCCCCGTCCTTTGAGAACCTTTTATGGTCTCAAGGATATGAGGAACGCGTGAGGTTTCTAATGCGAAGGTTAGATATGGACCTGAGGAATCGACTGAGACCATTGTTTTTGCAATTAGAACAGCCGTTAAGGGCGTTTTGAGGCACCCCGTCCTTTGAGAACCTTTTATGGTCTCAAGGATATAAGGCACGCGTGAGGTAGCCAATGCAGAGGTTAGATATGGGCCCGGGGAATCGATTGAGACCATTATTTTAGCAATTGGAGCAACCCTTAATGGCGTTTTGAGGCGCCCCGTCCTTTGAGAACCTTTGATGGTCTCAAGGATATGAGGCACGCGTGAGGTTTCTAATGCGGAGGTTAGATATGAACCTGAGGAATCGATTGAGACCATTGCTTTATCAATTGGAACAGCCGTTAAGGGCGTTTTGAGGCGGCCCGTCCTTTGAGAACCTTTTATGGTCTCAAGGATAAAAGGCACGCGTGAGGTTGCCAATGCGGAGGTTAGATATGGACTCGGGGAATCGATTGAGACCATTATTTTTGCAATTGGAGCAACCCTTAAAGGCGTTTTGAGGCGCCCCGTCCTTTGACCTTGAAAATAACCTTGGAGATGACCTTTAATGTCAAAATAAATGTTCTTTTCGTGATCAGCGTGCCCCAATTGACCTGTAACCAGATTTTGAAGCGAATCGCTACTCGACGCTGAATTCGAATCCGAATCCGACGCTAACTTCACGGACATCCTTAAACACCAATCATCACCAATGTGCATTGTGCACTGTGTTGCATTACTGTGCTAATCATAGGCGTAGGAACAGGGGGGCCATGGCCCCCTCACTTTTCAGCCATTTTTTGGGCTAAAATCTCTATTTTTGCTTGGTGAGAAAAGTCGTTTGATGGCAAAAGGTTCGCCCAAGACGAGAACAGCCCCAATGTGCAAATAAATCTTTCATGGGGGTTGGGGTTCTCTCAAAACGAGATCACAGTTTCACTGCCCCCCCCCCCCCTCCCACACACTTTCCTTGACATTCCTTCGTCCCTGTTGTGCTTGGTTAGTGGTTACTGGTTACTGGTTTGTGTATTCCATATGCTACTTAAGATGGTATAACTATACAATACTTATTTTTCAGGACCTCACTTCCTCTTGTGAGCAATATCTTCAATCTTGATATAATAATGATGTGTTCTATTTAGTATTACATTAATTGATTGAATTTGGAGCACATTTGCTAGATATAATGTGTAAAGGTGTGACAAAAGGTGATTTTTTCTTCTTCAAGATTAGGCTGACCGACAAGTGTCCAACAATGTATGAGCCTGACCGACCAATTATCAACTCGGTCACAACATTTTGTCGGTTACCAAAATTTTGGTAACCGATTGACATGTGACATGTTTGGTAACCGAGTGACTTATTGTGTACCAGACGGTTGAACGTGCTCGGTTCGTTGCAGAGCCCGAATGGCATCACTCTAAAATGTAGCAGCTGACCGTTGGACTGGAATGCAGTTTTCTTCCGGTCCTGCTCCCTTAGTGGAATCTGAACCCTGAACGGGCGTCGAGAACCGAGAACACCGCTGCATCGGCGAGCTGCGTAACGACATCAGAGCGCTGTTCGGACACACGCTAGTAGCGCTAGTAGCGCTTTCGTTCTCCATGGCACCAGGCGTCAGCCAATGAAAAGCCAGAAAAGGAATACGTTCTGCCTTTTCATTGGGTGACGCCTGGTTGCCATGGCCATGGAGAACGAAAGCGCTACTAGCGCTATTAGCGTGCGTCTGAGCAGCGCTCCGATACCAGTGGCACCGGCTGTCGATTCTTCACAGTCACCTCGTTCAGCGCCCTGAAATCGATGCTCACACGAATGTCTTCGGTGTTCTTCTTTTTGACCAGTACCATAGGGTTCATGTAGTGCCTGTCACTCGGCTCCACCACACCATCACGAAACATCTGATCGATTGCCAGCTGAACTCTGTCTGTGTAAGCCGCTGGAAGTCTGTGCGGACACCGCCTGGCTGGTGGTCGCCACCGCCTCACTGGTGGTCTCTGTCTTATGTGTTCTATTACGTTCTGTGTTATAACCGAGACCACTGAACACATCCACAAACTCTCTCTCTCTCTTAAGGTCCTCCAGCGCAGGCCAAGTGACCTGATCATCGCTTAACTCGCACTCACTCGACAAGTAGTCACCGGTGCATCATCCCGATGTCGTGAAAGTCTTCTTCCTCCCCGTCCGGTGAGCATCATCCCGATCTCGCGAAAGTCTCCTTCTTCCCCTTCAAGTACAGGCGCCTCGATCCCAGCCGACCGCCGAGACTGGATGCAGCCGGTAGATGGCGGGCCAGTCGCCGCGGGTAGATGGCGCTCCAGCGCCGGAGATGGCGCGCCCGAAGCCTCCGCCGGCCGGCGAAGCCACGTGAGTCGCAGCGCCGCCACCCACGCTGACACGGACGGCGCGGCGACCAAAATCGACCGAAGCACCGAACTTCTGTAGCAGGTCTGCTCCCACTACGCCATGCTGAACATCAGTGATGAACACATGCGTCCTAATGCAGGCACGTAGCCAGGGGGGGGGGGCGCCCCTCTCCCCCTGGAGGCCAGGAGGGCCCTTTTCGGCGCGCTGTGCGCGCCGAAAGGGGCCGACGAGGCCGCGCGAAGCGCGGTATCATGGGTTCTTTACCACGCGAAGCGTGGGTCTTTAGAGAATTTAGAGCACTTCAGAGGCCCTTTAAGGCCGCCAGGGCCCTCTCCGAAAGACCAGAGGGCCCCCTTGGACGTTCAAAAGAGCCCTGTGCTTGTCAGAGGGGCCCCTGGCCAGACCGAAATGGTCCCTGAGCAGGTCAGAGGGCCCCCTGAACACGCCGAATGGCCCCTAGCCATCACAGAGGGGCCCCTGGACAGGTCGAGAAACCCCTGAACATGTTGACAGGGCGACAAGGCGGCCAGCACAGCCAGGTCATAAGGGCCCCTGAGCAGGTTGGAGGGCCCCTGAGCAGACCAGATGGCCCCTGGGAAGTTAAAAGAGCCCCTGTGCAGGTCAGAGGGGCCCCTGAGCAGGCCGCTAGGTGGGTCAGAAGGGCCCCTGAACATCTCGAATGGGCCCCTAGTCAGCACGGTGGGACTCCAGGGCAGGTCGGAGGGCCCTCGGAGCATGTCGCAAGGCGACAAAGCAGCCAGCGCAATCCCTTGCCAGGTCGGAAGGGCCCCTTAGAAGGCTGGAGGGCCCCTGGAAAATTAAAAGGGCCCCTGTGCAGATCGGAAGACCGAAGAGCCCCTGACCAGACCGAAAGGGCCCCTGGGCGAGTAAGAAGGGCCCCTGAACAATGAACACAATACTCCAAATGTGGTCTAACGTATGCACAATACAGTTTTGTTATTACCTTTTCACTCTTGTAGGAAACATTTCTGTTAATGGCCCCTAGCATTCTAAGTGCCTTTTTCTAGCTTCTACAACCTGGTCTGGCGCTGATGGTCTATTGTTTACCACGACACTTAAATCTCTTTCCTTTTCAATCTGCTCTTTTTTCTGCACACCCATTTCATACCTATGTTTACTGCTAACCCGTCCAGCGTGAATAGTCTTACATTTATTCAAATTGAATTTCATCCGCCATGCTTCACACCACTCAACTAGCTTGTCCAGATCTGATTGAAAAACATCCTGATCATGTTTTCCTCTAATAATCCTGACAACTTTTAGATCGTCTGCATATTTCAAGACTTTGCTGTCTATACTGTTCTCAATTGCATTCACAAATATTGTAAAAAGCAATGGGCCCAGGACTGAGCCCTGTGGAACCACACTGAGAACCTCCTTCAATTGTGATTTGCACCCATTCAATATAACCCTTTGATGGCGTTCTGAAAGCCACGTTTCTATCCAATCCAGAATCTTGCCCCTGATCCCATGAATTTTAAGTTGCAACCCCAGTCTTGTATGGGGGACTTTGTCAAATGCTTTACTGAAATCAAGAAAAGCTACATGTTTACCCTGATCAAAGATATCTGTTGCAACATCCAAAAACTCCAGAAGATTAGTTAAACAAGAACGGCCCTTCCTAAAGCCATGCTGTGTATCCTTGATGAGTTCATTTTGCTCCAATAATTCAGCAATCTTATATGTGATGATTGATTCAAGCACCTTGCACACTAATGAGGTCAGACTAACCGGTCTATATTTTTCCTCTTTACTTATATCTCCCTTTTTATGAATAGGAACACCATTTACTCTTTTCCAATCAAGTGGAATTTTAGTATCTGCGAGTGATTTATAAAATATTATGGCCAATGGAACTGACAACTCCATTTCAGATTCTCTTAAAAGTCTAGCATGGATTTCATCAGGTCCTTCTGCCTTGTTTGGCCTTACTTTCTTTAGATATTCTAGAACAAGTTCACTACTTATGCCACCTAGCTCTCCCTATAGTCTCCTCTGTATCTGGGTCAGGCTGAAGTACTGCAATACTACTCTGGTCCTCGATAGTAAAGACAGATTGGAACGGATCATTAAAGGAAACAGATAGTTCACCTTCAACATGGGTTTTTGAACTGAAATAGCAGTTTTGTAGCCCGTGTTGAGAAATCCTTATCTATAACTTTTCTTGGCTGAAAAGACTCCAGCCGAAGATATTTGACTTTTTGGCGAAGGAATGCGGCGCATATATGATATACCGTACCGTCTGAACTGTGCCAGCACTGCATAGAGCATGCGCAGACCAATAACGCACACCATAACATTAATAATTTACGACCTTCTGTCCTGAATTGGCGCGATGTAGGACCATTTTTGAAAAGAAAAAAGAAACTGCATTAAAAATATAATAAAATCGTGTTCTGAAAATTTTCCGAAGGTGAACTATTTCCTTTAAGCACTTCAACCATTTCACTGTCCTTGCTAACTAACACATCTGCCTTAAAGGGAAATAATGACCTTTTGATTTTGTTAGCAACAATTTCTTAGGCTACCGTTATGTTTTTAAAATTATTTTATTTAAATTTAAGAATTAAATAAAATTATTCCCAAATTCAAAGTTGTAAGCTTGGAAAAAATACAAAACAAGTACCTTGTGTACTTCATGAAGGTCATTGACAAATTCGTCCTTCCCTACCATTGTTAACCTCGAGTGCGGCATTTGTGGAGGCTCTGTGACATTTCCGATCAAACTGAGCGCTGCTCGGACACCCGCTAGTAGCGCTTTCGTTCTCCATGGCAACCAGGCGTCAGCCAATCAAAAGCCAGAAAGGGAATACGTTCTGGCTTTTCATTGGCTCACGCCTGGTTGCCATGGAGAACGAAAGCGCTACTTGCGTGCGTTCGAGCAGCGCTCTGATCCGTGAAGCAATCCGTGAAGCATCCGTGATGCATGACTGACTATCAGTATAAGTCATGAATAACAACAACATGCAAACTATACCAACTCGAATAAAATAAGAGCGGAATGAATTGAACCCCAGGCAAGCTAGTATTCGCAAAGCACTCGGCACTGCGCCACAATAGCAAAAGGTGAGGGAAATGCATATTGGATACAATATTATCACGTCACAAGTTTCTGAAGTGTCAACTACTATGAAATACAGTGATACAATACCTTTAATAATGATTAACAAGAAAATTCAAACTTAAAAAAATAATTTGAATAAGTCTTTAATTAGCTTTCAACTCGAAATCAGATATATTTTGCAATGCTACACAAGAATGGCACCAGTGACGTCATTAACAAAGCCTGCTACGGGACTTGGGTATACTAATCAGGAACAACTCGCCAAGTGCGCCGAGATGGTTAAGTGCGCCGAGAAGCATAACAATGACTTTGTAAACAAATCGCCGACGCTAAATAGGTCGCCGTCGATGTGCATCGATGAGCTTCTGATTTAATTGCCAGTTTTGTGTTATTGTTCGTTAGTTTTTTTGGGAAAAATTATTATTTTTCATGATAAAATAAAGCATAGTGTTATATACAGCCACAGACAAACTATACACAACTCCTAATGTTGAAAACAAATGAATCGATTTGCAAAAATTGAGGGTCGCAACCACTAACTATGCCGCGTTGATGTGCATCGATTAGCTTCCGATTTTATTACCACTTTTTTCAATCGCTGTTAGTTTTAGTAGATCGCCGGGCATATAATCACAACAAGCAGAACGCACAATATATTTTCCACTCCATTGCGTAAAAAAACAATACGGGAAAAGCCCGCAGTTTGATGAGGACCAAAAGTACTTGACAAAAGGTCAGAAATAGTGCAAGTACCGGTCGTTAAAAGTGTGGAACGCTTATCAACTTTAACTTGAAATATCTTTCGGTAGGAAAGTTTTCATGCAAAATGTGATGAATTTACAATATATTTTGATCTCGTCTGGCGATTTTAAGTGCTAACTCCATTTTAGTGGAAAAAGGTCATTATTTCCCTTTAAAGGAAATAGTCCACCTTCAACATTAGTTTTAAACTGAGATAGCAGTTTTGTAGCCCGTGTTGAGAAATCCTTATCTTGACTGTTTTCTTGACTGACAAGACTCTCCAGCCGAAGATATTTGACTTTTTGGCGAAGGAATGCGGCGGATATATGATATACCGTACCGTCTGAATTGTGCCAGCACTGCACGGAGCATGCGCAGACCAATAACGCACACGATACAATTAATAATTTACAACCTTCTGTCCTGAATTGGCGCGATGTAGGACCATTGTTAAAAAGAAAAAAAGAAACTGTATTAAAAAAGATAATAAAATCGTGTTTTGAAATTTGTTCCGAAGGTGAACTATTTCCTTTAAATGGACCTATATTTTTGGAAACTGTACTGAACTTATAAAAACTGAAGAACTTCTTACTATCTGCATTACAATGTCTAGCTAAATCAAGTTCCTTCACCGTTTTAGCTGCTCTGACCCTTTTCTTAACTGAATTTCTTGCATTTTGGTAGACCTTCTGATTTATATCTAGTGAAGATCCCTTCAAAATGCTAAATGCAATCATTTTAGCTTGTATAGCACTCCTTACTTCTGGGGTAAGCCAAACTGGTTTGCCCTTGGTTTTGTTACGTTTGTGCCTGAGGGGTATATGCCGATTCTGAATTTGGCTTAATCTAGCTTTGAAAACATTCCAGGCCTCACATGCATCTAAACCTGCCAACTCAACGTTCCATTTTATCTGTGCGAGGTCATTTATAATGCCATCAAAATCAGCCCGGTTGAAGTTTGGAACCATAAAAAGGTTATCTTTGGGCCTCATTTCTGATGAGATGTTGAATTTAACCATATTGTGATCGCTGGTTCCTAGACCTTCGCAAATACTTATGTCAATAACTAGATCACTGTTGTCTGAGAATACAAGGTCTAGAATGGAGCAATATCTGGTTGGCTCTGTTACAAACTGATGCATGACAAGCTCCTCTTCAAAGATTTGCCTATACAACCTACACTGATTTGTTTCCTCTGCTATACTTTCGTATCCTCTTGTATATATGTATATGTATATGTCTATGTCTATGCCTATGTCTATGTCTATGTCTATGTCTATGTCTATGTATTAGGGCATAGCGTTGTGTACCTAAATTCCTTTTCGATATCTGTGCAGCCTATGCAAAATTACATGCCAAACAACTTGCACTAAGAAATGTTTAATTTGGGGCAAATTTGGTCTTTTTTGGAAATTGGGCCCCAGCAGGTGATTTTTTTATATCGCCGGCCGCAAGGCGGCGCCAGGCGGTGGCCGCAGCAACGGTGGTCTCCATAGCAACCGAGACTCATTCTCCGGTCGGGAGTGATTTGGACCGGCGCGGCATATTTCTTGTAGTGTTTTAGGGAATCTTTCATTTTAAGCTTAATATTTGTATATGTGAATACATTTTGGGTGGTATTGGATGATTTTTCGTGCGCTTTCCAGCCATGTGATTTGTATCGCTTAGCTCAGTTTGTTTGTTGACGGTACGGTGGTTTTCAAAATTGACGTTGGAAAAAACTGGCAATGGGTATGTTACAGGCGGATTTTAGAACTGAAATATTGCTTTAGAACATTAATTTGTACATGCAGTTTAGAGACGGTACATAGGCCAGGGGCATTGGCAAAGTTTCATCACTTGACGTTCCATTGGTTTTGGTTTTTGGTTTAGCACTGATTTGAATCGTGTTAGACTTGATAAAAGCCTAAATTGCAGCTGTTTAGCGATTAACTTTGCACGTGCAACGTGCCACTGATGGACCGACAGTGGATATTCCGTGCCGCTTCTTCCTCTGCACATCTGTGTTATCGGCTTGTCGGTGCGACTTGTGGTTGCCGAAATATCAGCCAGGTATGCAACAATGTTTGGGCGAAATTTCGTACGCGGCGTTTTCGCTAAATTAGTGTATTATCAATGGAGGAATCGGCCGTTTTTGCACGCGGCGCCACGAACAAACGACGCCCCCGACAGTGATGGGACCCAAAGTTACAGATAGAGAGCCACCTCTCGCGTCGATTTGTTTTTGTCACGACGCTGCAAGTGCCTTAGTCCCTGATGTATTTAGATGATAAAAACAGACAACAGGTGAGGCAAGCGAGGCTTCACTTTGCTCCCATAGGCGTAGTGTTGAAGCACTCGGACAATTGGCTAAGCCTGAGCGCTCGGACAATAGGCTAGTGTTGAAGCGCGTAGACACTACTCCTTTTATTATAGAGGACTAGGCAGGGGTGTGTATTTGGCCTTTAATTTATATGGTCGGCAATTTATATAGCCTTCAATTGGGTGTGGGTGTGGGTGTGGATGGCGAGCGCGGCGGGCGGGCGCAAGCCGCGCAACACAACGCGCGGTGGGTGGTGGGCGTGGGCGGTGGGTGGTGTCGGGGCGGTGTTGGGGCGGTGGACGGTGGACGGTGGGCGGTGGGCAGTGGGCGGTGGGCAGTGGGCGTGGGCGGTGGGAGGTGGGCGGTGGGCGGTGGGCGGTGGGCGGTGGGCGGTGGGCGGTGGGCAGTGGGCGATGGGCAGTGGCCGTGGGTGGTGTCGGGGCGGTGGGCGTGAGCGGTGGGCGCGGGCGGTGTCGGGGCAGTGTCGGGCACGTCCAATTCAATCCGATCAGGTCGGATTCGTTCGTGACGAAAAAGCACTTCGCCGTCGCCGGGATTCGAACCGGGCCCCTCTGCACCAAAGTCTGGGACCATAGCACTAAGCTAGATCGGCTGATGGTAGTCAAGGCTTATTTTCGATACAGTAACCGGCGGCCGCCAGGCGATGGCGGCTGCAGCGGCTGTCTCCATAGTAACCGAGACTCATTCTCCGGTCGAGAGTGATTTGGACCGGCGCGACATATGTCTTGTAGTGTTTTAGGGAATCTGTAATTTTAAGCTTAATGTTTGCATATATGAATACATTTTGGGTGGGTATTAGATGATTTTTCGTGCGCTTTCCAGCCATGTGATTTGTATCGCTTAGCTCAGTTTGTTTGTTGACGGTACGGCGGTTTGCAAAATTGACGTTGGAAAAAACTGGCAATGGGTATGTTACAGGCGGATTTTAGAATTGAAATATTGCTTTAGAACATTAATTTGTACATGCAGTTTAGAGACGGTACATAGGCCTACATATTGGCAACGTTTCATCACTTGACGTCCCATTGGTTCCGAGCACTGATTTGAATTGTGTTAGACTTGATAAAAGCCTAAATTGCAGCTGTTTAGCGATTAACTTTGCACGTGCAACGCGCCACTGATGGACCGATAGTGGATGTTCCGTGCCGCTTCTTCCACTGCACATCTGTGTTTTCGGCTTGTCGGTTCGACTTGTGGTTGCCGAAACATCAGCCAGGTATGCAACAATGTTTGGGCGATAATTTCGTACGCGGCGTTCTCGCTAAATTAGTGTATTGTCAATGGAGGAATCGGCCGTTTTTGCACGTGGCGCCACGAACAAACGACGCACCTGACAGTGATGGGACCCAAAAGGCGGGGGGGGGGGGGTCGACCACTTCCCCCCCCCCCCCACATTTTGCGAGGAAAATTAACAATTTATCGTAAAAATTGTCTTTGCAGTGCAGTCGAAATCCAGCTATCTAGTCAAAAACTGGAAAATTTCGCGACGCTTCGCGGCATAACATAAGTTTCGCAATTGCTTATACAAATTTTGAAAATGGGAAAAATAATTTCATTAAGTGTCTGGCTCTCCTTGGCGGGAATTGCTGGCCCCAGTGCCCATTCCCTTCATAAAATATTCACTTTTAAGTTTCAAGCAGGCTACATGTTTAGCTAGTTTGCCGAGTTCCGAAAAAGGCGACGCGAACGCAAAGACGAGGAGATCGGCACCCGGAAGCTGCTCCAGCGGTGCCCAATTTGCTGGACCGAAGAGCTAATAGTGGAAACAGGCCAGGACCATCTCATCAAGACATCTCACCTCACGGTCTGGTTCCAATATTAACATTTCGTTTTCCCAGGACGTAAAATTAACATTTTCACGCCGCTTCGCGGCGTCACATCGGTAGTCATCGTCATAACGAAGCCATAGTCATCATCATCGGTTCGTCGTAACGCTAAATTGAATGAATAGCATTTTTAGCTTATTATCCGAGCTACAAGGCCCACCGCCTATATTTATGGGTTTTATCAGGCAAAATCGTAAAATTTCGCGCCGCTTCGCGGCGCTAACAAGTACATACCTACCTACTATAACATG
>JAXIVJ010020191.1:0-13980 GCA_036785665.1 Chirona hameri
GCAAAAAAAGTGAGGGATATTTTCCTCCAAAAATCTCAAATTTTGTCATTTTAAATGCTATTTTATATTACAAAATATGCTACTCGCTAATAACTTTTGACTGAATAAAACTAAAATGGTACGGTAAACGTCATTTTGCTGTTCTCAAGACGAGTTGAATGCTCTGCAGCATGACATCTTTCTGACATTTGATGACCTTGACCTTAAATTTCAAAGTTAGTATTCTTTTCTTTTTTTGAAATCTTTTTTGGATACCCCAGCCAAATGTATTTCCTAGTTTAACTCTATTCTCTTTAAGTGTAAAGAAGTGTCGTTCAAACAGGAAAAATACAATTGATGGTTATTTGTCTTCAAATATGCTAAATTTTGTAATGTTATGTTCTTTTTGTGGCAGATGTTATTCCTTAATAACTTTTGACTGAATACAGATGAAAAGGTAAAATGGACACATTTTGTTATTTTGGTCAAGACGCGTTGAATGATATGCAGTATGACCTCTTTCTAACATTTGGTGACCTTCACCTAAGGTTAATGTCAAGGTTCAAGGTTAGGTTTCCAATTGTGGCCTATGTGGCGATGTTATATATCTTAAAACTTGTCTTGTTGCGAGGAATTCGATTGTGCTTAAATAACGCCTGATCGTCAATGGCAACTTTTAAATTAATTTTAATTTGAATGTTGAATAGTAACTTCATAACTTCCTTATCGGTGTAAAGAAAGCCCGAAAATGTCTCAGTTCGCTTTATAATCATCAACGATCGCGCAATTATTTTAATACCTATTAATTCCTATCTTCAAGACAAGTTCAAAGCTATATAACATCGCCGTGTGGGTCAAATTTGCAAAAGTGACCTTGCGTCGTGACCTTGACCTTGATTTAATGACCTTTCCAGGGTCATTAAATGTCAGAAAGAAGTCATGCTGCACAGCATTCAATACGTCTTGATGATAAAAACAAAATGACGTTTGCCGTGCCCTTCTACCATTATTCAGTCAAAAGGTATAAGCGAATAACTAATTTGTACAGAAAATAACATGTAAAATAAAAACAGATATTTGGAGGCAAATATTCATCGATTTTATTTTTCACTTAATTGTCACGTCCTTACACGTAAGAATAGCATAGCGAAACAAAATAAACCAAGTCCGCAAAGGGAAAAATGGGGGTACCATTTAGGTCATATGGCGGCCCCTGGGGCCCGGAAGGACCAAGTGAAATTAGTCCCCCCCCCCATATTGGGAGGCTGGATCCGCCAGCGCGCAACAAACTATATGGCTCACACTATCCGACTGTGTGGCTTACTTTAGCAGACTGTGTGGCTCACTTTAGCAGACTGTGTGGCTCACTTTAGCAGACTGTGTGGTTCACTTTAGCAGACTGTGTCGCTCACTTTAGCAGACTGTGTCGCTCACTTTAGCAGACTGTGTGGCTCACTTTAGAAGATTGTGTCGCTCACTTTAGCAGACTGTGTGGCTCACTTTAGCAGACTGTGTGGCTCACTTTAGCAGACTGTGTGGCTCACTTTAGCAGACTGTGCGGCTCACGAGGCTCACGTGGCTCATTCTCTTAATGAGAAGAGTTGGTATGTATTAGTGGTGTCAATCGGTTACCAAAATTGTGGTAACCGACAAAATGTTGTGACCGATTTGGTAATCGGTCGGTCAGGCTCATAAGTTTTTGGACACTTATCGGTCAGTCTAATCTTAAAAATGCACTTTTTGTCACACCTTCGCACATGATATCCAGCAAATTTGCTCCAAATTCAATCAATTAATGTAAATACTAAAAAGAACACATGATTATTCTATAAAGATTGGAGATATTGCTCACAAGAGGAAGTGAGGTCCTGAAAAATAAGTATTGTATAGTTATACCATATTAATAGCATATGCCGCAGGAGATACGGCATACACAAACCAGTAACGAATAACCACTAACCAAGCACAATAATGCAACACACAGTGCACAATGCACATTGATGATGATTGGTGTTTAAGGGCGCTCCGACAACGAAGGTCACATGGCGTCCAATGTCCATCAATGCCAAACTGGAGAAAAAAAACCTGTTTTCGTCGATAAATCCAGCGTAACTCGTCGATTGCGCCGAAATTTCGGCGCAGCATCCAGCGTAACTCGTCGATTGCGCCGAAATTTCGGCGCAGCGTCCAGCCGCGGCAATGCGTTTGTCCATAGCAAATGCATTGCCGTTGATATTTCAAATTGAGTGAATCACATTAAATAAATATTAACAAATTTATGTTTGTGTATACAAATTTACGAAAGAAATATCATTGTTATAGTAAAATCAACCAATTATTTAGTTAACGAATCATAGTCTAAAGCGTCAGCTGTTCAAGGCCACCCAATAAGGTCCCATTTCCGCTTAAGGTCCCGTTTCTGCTTGCCTAGTATCTATATTGCCTTGGTAATAATAAAGGCAATAGAGATGGGTAATAATTGGCCCTGCACTTGCTGAGAAGCGACCAGGAAGGCGTACGTTGAATATCAAACATTAATTTGACTTTAAATTTCGGCGCATAGTGAAAAATTTCGGCGTAATTGTGGCAAAATTTCGTCGCATATTTTCGTGCGCCGAACTTCGGCGCATGAGGGTTCGCTGGGGCATCCAGCGTAGTGCATGGATTTTTTCCAGTTTGGCATCAATGCACATTCATGACTTTGAAGAAATAAATGACCCTTGTGATATTTCAAAAGTGAAGGTAGAACCACTTCATATATTTCAAAGAATGAGGTGTTACTGAAAAGACAAGGGAAATTATTCAAAATGACTAAGTGGAAATAAAAAAAGAACTATGAGGCAGCCTGTACTTACGGCCATAGTTGTATCAATACACCATCTTAAGAAGCAAGCACAAACTAGTAACCAAACCACTGGCACTAACCAAGCACAATAATGCAATGCAACGCACAATGCACATTCATAATGTGACTCAATAAATAAATGATCCTTATTCCTTGTGCTATTTCACAAGTGAGGGTAGAACCACTTCATATGCCTATGTCAAAGAATGATGCATAACATAATAGACAATAGTATTAGGTAGCCTTACAGGAGGTGTTACTGAAAAGACAATGGAAAATATTAAAAGTGACTAAGGATAATTAAAAAAGAACTTAAGGGGCAGCCTGTGGCCCTGTATCACTATGTTCAAGGTAACTTAATAACACTTATGGTCATAGCGCCAAGCACGTGTTGAACCAAAAATAGGTTCACTAAATGCCAGCCCCCACCAGTAACGGTTGGCAGCACTCGGGCGTTTGGGCGTTAAAAAACCTACTACTCCATAGGGTTCCCATGTTAAATCGATGATTTCCAGACGAGGCTGGCTCGTAACCTATGGTACATATTTTAAATCTGACTTCTGGAAAAACATAGCTACAAGCCTTAGCTACAACGTTACCATTTACCATTCTTCGATATGGGGGTTAAAAAATGTCGGAACGACCGCTGACCGCTTCCAAATGCTACTACAGGTACTGAAATATACACTACTTCGACTACTACTTCGTTGTATAATTTAATATGACCGCTTCCAAATGCGACTACATGTACTGAAATATACACTACTTCGACTACTACTTCGTATATTTGCTGGAGTTTAATTCAATAAATAAAGATATAATCTATGGAAAAGTTATTGATAGCTAACAATACCTCTAATGTATAATAGACAAAACAATTACGCTACAAATTATATCTTGTCTGATTCATTTGGGCGTTACATTCCTTATTGTTCTACCCGTTGTTCTATTACCCTGACCGTTAAACTCTATAACAACCCTGAATAAATGCCTGCGCCACGAATGTCATTCGAGCATCGTTATTGTATTTCCTATATTTCTTTCTAAGATTAATATCTACTAAATTTCAATGTTGGTGTATAAAATAGAAATACTCCTGATTTTTGTCTTCATATTTTTATTTTGCTTATACAGCAGGATATATTCAAAACAAACAATATAAAGGTTCAATAACATATTATTTATATTTATTTTTACCTCCTTCGTTTTTTGAAGGATATGGCTTCACTGGGATATATATGGCAATACCACATTGTAAAGTCGTTTACTTTTCCTGCGCGTATGCTACATTGAATTGCGCAATGCCCATTGTGTGTTAATTAAGGGGAAGCAACTCGGCGCAGTGGTAAGATACTGCCTTTTGTGAAAATGGAACATTTTCTACAAATACTAGCTACTTTATGATGCAGAGAGAAAACTGCAGATAACTCTCATATCCACACAGGATATGATGGTAAGACTTCCTTGAGGTTGAGACAGTAACACCGATTCTATTGTAGTGATTTCACAATATTTAGTATTTATAATTGTGTAAAAAGTTGACATGCAGTTTTGTTAGACCTAGTGGGTGTCATTATGCACTTGCAGTCAATATATCATATGTTAAATAATCCCTGAATCCTGACCAATGTCAAAGACAATTAGGGAAAGTTAGGGAAGTCATACGCCCCTCCAACTTTTGCCAGATAAAATTGATTTATTCCTATGTATGTATTTATGCATGGGCGGCGGAGGCGGGGGGACGCGTCCCCCCCAAATATTTTCGGATTTAACATTACGCCTATGGGTGTTGCATGGAAAGAATCGACTTTAAAGTGCCTGTGCCCCCCCCCCCCCCCCCCCCCCCCCCCACTCCCCAACTTTCGGAAGGTGACGCTGCCCTTGTAGTTATGTAATATGTATTATGCTGCAAATTAATATGAAATGATTGAGGTCACATTTTTCCATCCTGTTTTCAATGTGCTACTGCTTTTGATCTTGCCTTCGGCATCCACTACTTTGCTTTGTAAATGTATTTCGTTCCTTTTTCACGATTACACTGCCTTTTTTGAAACTGTACATGTGTGTTTTATTAATTATGATGTTAAACAAAGCTATTTTTGCCAGTGTGTATCAATACAAGTTTAAATTTGCAAATTGGTTACATTTTGGACATTTTTGGCTTTAACCTAACTCGGTCGGTACTTGGTCAACCAAAATGCCTCTCATTCGGTATCGGTTTGGTATCGGTCAGGATTTTTTTTGGAAAATGACATCACTAGTATGTATTTACATTGTACATACATATGTACCTCATTGCGACCGTACCGGAAGTGCGTGCTGGCCGTGTCACGCGGGCACGAAGGTACCGTTCAGGTAATAGACCACGCCACGCGTGCCGTGCCGGGCGGGAAGAGGAGACGGCCGGCTTCCAGGAAGAGTTTGGCGTTCGTGACGGGTCGACACCAATCAGTCGGTCGCCGCCGGAGGGCCCGGCCGCACCCGGCGTCTCCGGCGGCGCCGGTGATGGCCGGTTGTTAGAACGAACCAGGGCAGCGGACCCCGGAAAGGGTGTCTGGAGGTCGCTGGTCGCTAGCGAGTACATACAAACGATGCAATACACCCATAAATTAAAACCACAGTGGAGTGGCTACTAGGGTAGGTATACGTTGTTTTAGTGACATGTTGACATTTAATACAACATGCTGTGAGGTTTTCGCTTCTGGTCGAGATGACCAGTTTCCAAAATAATGATACCATGTTAAAAATTATCAGGCGAAAGTAACTCCATCTTTTAAGAATGCCACTGAAGTTAGTTGCATCAGTATCAGGATCAGCTATCATCATCAAACATATCGCCACGAGGCAATTCCGCAAAACCCTCAACTTCCTTGCATTTATATTAAATAGTTTTATATAGGTGTATATATTTATATATTATAGTATATACTATATAAGTTCTGATCTACAATTATGATGGGCGCACATATTAATCAAACAATATTCCAGTGGTGTAAATGCAAAGATGGTCTTCCTTTTAATGCATGTTGTCTTGCATACCTATGTGTTTCCAGCTAAGGCGTACGTTCCTTGACCCTGGAGAGAAGGAGTTGGTCTTTATGCATTCATTTCATGTCCTTTCTCTCTGACAGTATCCCCAGAGAAACCCTGTTCTATGCATCTTCTTAAAATGCACTTGGCTCTGAATCTCATTTGCTGATAATCCTTGCCGATACATTGTGTGGAACCCAGGACGTGTTTCTGTGGTCGCATTCGCAGTTTTAACGGACTGATAAAACCACACTCGGCTTTTATTCGCGTGCCGGAACAGAAACACAGCCGGCGATGGCTTTGTTTGCGCCATAAAACGAAAATAAAGCTCACCATCCTGTTGTTTCTGGAAAATCTCTTCATTTCCGAATGCGTCGAAGCTGTGCAGACTCCAGCGATGACGGCGACATTCTCCACGTCCTCACGCACTACACGAAATTACAATCAGAAGGTGGTATTTAATATCGCCATACTCAACACCTGCTAAATGATGCCTGCCTGCGCGGGGTCTAAATCGTCTCCGTATCATCAAATTTGCAGTGTGTCCACGTGTGTCACTGCGCGGCGGCCAGCTAGGCCAGGTGTAATCGGGGCGGCGGCGCCGGCCTGAGGACCGACATGATTGCATTTCCACGAGTCGGTGGGGCGGCAGGCAGAGGGCGGCTGGTGAGGGTGGAGGGTGGCTGGTGATGGGTGGAGGGCGGCTGGTGAGGGGTGGAGGGTGGAGGGTGATGGGTGGAGGGTGATGGGTCGAGGATGATGGGTGGAGGGTGATGGGTGGAGGGTGATGGGTGGAGGGTGGCTGGTGATGGGTGATAGGTGGAGGGTGGCTGGTGAGGGGTGGAGGGTGACTGGTGAGGGGTGGAGGGTGGCTGGTGAGTGATGGAGGGTAGCTGGTGATGGGTGGAGAGTGGCTGGTGAGGGGTAGAGGGTGGCTGGTGAGGGGTTGAGGGTGGCTGGTGAGGGGTGGAGGGTGGATGGTGATGGGTGATGGGTGGAGGGTGGCTGGTGATGGGTGATAGGTGGAGGGTGGCTGGTGAGGGTGGATGGTGACTGGTGAGGGGTGGAGGGTGGCTGGTGAGGGTTGGAGGGTGACTGGTGATGTGTGATAGGTAGAGGGTGGCTGGTGAGAGATGGAGGGTGACTGGTGAGGGGTGGAGGGTGGCTGGTGAGGGATGTAGGTGGCTGGTGATGGGTGGAGAGTGGCTGGTGAGGGGTGGAGGGTGGCTGGTGAGGGGTTGAGGGTGCCTGGTGATGGGTGGAGGGTGTAGTGTGGCTGGTGAGGGGTGGAGGGTGACTGGTGATGGGTGATGGGTGGAGGGTGGCTGGTGAGGGGTGGAGGGTGACTGGTGATGGGTGGAGGGTGGCTGGTGATGGGTGGAGGGTGGCTGGTGAGGGGTGGAGGGTGGCTGGTGAGGGGTGGAGGGTGGCTGGTGAGGGATTGAGGGTGCCTGGTGAGGGGTGGAGGGTGTATGGTGGCTGGTGAGGGATGGAGGGTGGCTGGTGATGGGTGATGGGTGGAGGGTGGCTGGTGAGGGGTGGAGGGTGACTGGTGATGTGTGGAGGGTGGCTGGTGATGGGTGGAGGGTGGCTGGTGAGGAGTTAAGGGTGGCTGGTGAGGGGTGGAGGGTGGCTGGTGAGGGATGGAGGGTGGCTGGTGAAGGGTGGAGGGTGGCTGGTGAGGGTGGATGGTGGCTGGTGATGGGTGGAGGGTGGCTGGTGATGGGTGGAGGGTGGCTCGTGATGGGTGGAGGGTGGCTGGTGAGGGGGGAAGGTGCTGGTGAGGGGTGGAGGATGACTGGTGATGGGTGGAGGGTGGCTGGTGATGGGTGATGGGTGGAGGGTGGCTGGTGATGGGTGGAGGGTGGCTGGTGATGGGTGTAGGGTGGCTGGTGATGGGTGGAGAGTGTAGGGTGGCTGGTGATGGGTGGAGGGTGGCTGGTGATGGGTGTAAGGTGACTGGTGATGGGTGGATGGCGGCTGGTGATGGGTGGAGGGTGGCTGGTGATGGGTGGATGGTTGCTGGTGATGGGTGGAGGGTGGTTGGTGATGGGTGGAGGGTGGCTGGTGATGGGTGGCTGGTGAGGGGTGGAGGGTGGCTGGTGGCTGGTGATGGGTGATGGATGGAGGGTGGCTGGTGAAGGGTGGAGGGTGGCTGGTGAGGGTGGATGGTGGCTGGTGATGGGTGGAGGGTGGCTGGTGATGGGTGGAGGGTGGCTCGTGATGGGTGGAGGGTGGCTGGTGAGGGGGGAAGGTGCTGGTGAGGGGTGGAGGATGACTGGTGATGGGTGGAGGGTGGCTGGTGATGGGTGATGGGTGGAGGGTGGCTGGTGATGGGTGGAGGGTGGCTGGTGATGGGTGTAGGGTGGCTGGTGATGGGTGGAGAGTGTAGGGTGGCTGGTGATGGGTGGAGGGTGGCTGGTGATGGGTGTAAGGTGACTGGTGATGGGTGGATGGCGGCTGGTGATGGGTGGAGGGTGGCTGGTGATGGGTGGATGGTTGCTGGTGATGGGTGGAGGGTGGTTGGTGATGGGTGGAGGGTGGCTGGTGATGGGTGGCTGGTGAGGGGTGGAGGGTGGCTGGTGATGGGTGGAGGATGGCTGGTGATGGATGGAGGGTGGCTGGTGATGGATGGAGGGTGACTGGTGATGGGTGGAGGGTGACTGGTGATGGGTGGAGGGTGACTGGTGATGGGTGGAGGGTGACTGGTGATGGGTGGAGGGTGGCTGGTGATGGGTGATGGGTGGCTGGTGATGGGTGGAGGGTGATGGGTGGCTGGTGAGGGGTAGAGGGTGGCTGGTGATGGTGTTGGGTGGAGGGTGGCTGGTGATGTGTGGAGGGTGGCTGGTGATGGGTGGAGGGTGGCTGGTGATGGTGCTGGGTGGAGGGTGGCTGGTGATGGTGATGGATGGAGGGTGGCTGGTGATGGGTGGAGGGTGGCTGGGGATGGTGATGGATGGAGGGTGGCTGGTGATGGATGGATGGTGGCTGGTGATGGGTGGAGGGTGGCTGGTGATGGGTGGAGGGTGGCTGGTGTTGGGTGGAGGGTGGCTGGTGATGGGTGGAGGGTGGCTGGTGATGGGTGGAGGGTGGCTGGTGAGGGGTGGAGAACAGTAGTCTCTACTGTCGCCGGCGACATACCACTCTGCCTCAGTTTCTGTTCGTTTCTACAAGGCTGAACGCCGTCAGTTGACAGGCGTCATTGAATGGATATACATTGGATGGCATGTCACTGGCCAATAGTTCACCGGTTCCCAGAATGTCGCGTGGTCGCGGCAGGCCCAACTTCCAAGCGTTGTGTCGGAAAACTTTGAGCCATGTCAATGTCAGGAAGCATCCGAAGAGCGCTGCGCAATGAAACGGATAGATGTTTGACCGCTTTTGGCTAAGTGCAGATTTCAGTTCATCCATAAAGAATATATAAGGATGTCATTGCAGTCCACTGAAGCGGCAACCTCTTGATATTGCACTCAGCAACTTTGGCAGTCAACTGTGAGTTGTAACCTTCAGAGAACATCTGAGTGAGTGAGTGTAATGGCTTTCACTTGGATTTATTTTTAATATTGGTCTGACAGTGATAACTGCGAATAATGTTTCGAACAATAATTCAGACGAAAGACTCGAATATTAATTGACTGTATATGACCATTTGCACTTCTAAGCATGCATATTGTATATGTTGCAGGCCCGACTTGTGCTTGATTCCAGTGGAATCGAATCCGATTCCGGAATCGATTCCGTTTCTACTGGAATCGGAATCGGATTCGATTCCATTGGCATCTGGGTGGAATCGGAATCAGGTGGAGTCAATCATGTTTAGAAAATTATGGAATCGGAATCGGAATCAATGGCAATTTCAAGTAATTCCGTGTTATTTTCGTAAAAATCACTCTGACCATGAATTTAAGCTTCCCTGAAGGCAATTTGTTTCTTTGGGAATGTATGCATAAAGTAAAGCAAGGAGATGCTTGTTTGCCTAATGAGGGTCAGTAAACATGATCAGTAACTCTACTTATTTAGGTGGAGACATACAACAATCTTGGCTCATGGCAATTTGATGTATTTTCCCACCATACATTCCATAATATTCTCATATCTTTCAAGACAGTGATTTCCTTGTCTATCATATTGGAAAATAGCAGCTGGCAATATGTCATTGTCCAATGGACAATGACATATTGCAAGCTGCTATTTTTCAATATGATACACAAGGAAATAACTGTCCTGAAATATTTGAGAATATTATGGAATGTATGGTAGAAAAACAAAACATAGTAAAACATACTTTTTTCCTTTGCCTTGGCATTCAGCATTCAGTCTTTCCGGCATTCAACCTTGCAGGAACGGACAGAAACTGAGGCAGAGTGGTATGTCGCCGGCGACAGTAGAGACTGTACTGTTCTCCACCCCTCACCAGCCACCCTCCACCCATCACCAGCCACCCTCCACCCCTCACCAGCCACCCTCCACCCATCACCAGCCACTCTCCACCCCTCACCAGCCACCCTCCACCCCTCACCAGCCACCCTCCACCCATCACCAGCCACCCTCCACCCCTCACCAGCAACCCTCCACCCCTCACCAGCCACCCTCCACCCATCACCAGCCACCCTCCACCATCACTAGTCACCCTCCACCCATCACCCCTCACCAGCCACCCTCCACCCATCACCCATCATGAGCCACCCTCCACCCCTCACCAGCCACCCTCCACCCCTCACCAGCCACCCTCCACCCATCACCAGCCACCCTCCACCCCTCACCAGCCACCCTCCAGTCTCCACCCCTCACCAGCCACCCTCCACCCATCACCAGCCACCTTCCACCTATCACTAGCCACCCTCTATCCATCACCAGACACCCTCCACCCCCTCACCAGCCACCCTCCACCCATCACCCATCACCAGCCACCCTCCACCCGCCACTCTCCACCCCTCACCAGCCACCCTCCACCCCTCACCAGCCGCCCTCCACCCATCACCCATCACCCTCCACCCCTCACCAGCCGCCCTCCACCCATCAACAGCCGCCCTCCACCCATCAACAGCCGCCCTCCACCCATCAACAGCCACCCTCCACCCATCACCAGCCACCCTCCACCCATCACCAGTCACCCTCCACCCCTCACCAGCCACCCTCCACCCATCACCAGTCACCCTCCACCCCTTACCAGCCACCCTCCACCCATCACCAGCCACCCTCCACCCACCACCAGGCGTCCTCCAGCCCTCACCAGCCACCCTCCACCATCACATGCCACCCTCAACCCATCACCAGCCACCCATCATACATCACCAGTCACCCTCCACCCATCACCAGCCACCCTCCACCCATCACCAGCCACCCTCCACCCCTCACCAGCCACCCTCCACCCATCACCAGCCACCCTCCACCCTTCACCAAACATAGTAAAAAGGCATAGTAATATTAAATATATTATACATATACAGGTGCCTCGTTTTTGGTAGTGCCCCGGGGCACCACCAAAATCAAATCGCAAAATCGCACGCAAATAAAATATTACTATTTTATTTGCGTTTATTTGTCTGTCTGTTTGTTTGTCTGTCTGTCACCGCTCAGTTTAATCAGTTTAGAAGTCCCAGCTAATTCACGTGCTGAATTGGTGCGGATACCTCCATCCCGGAGATGCCAGCTAGCTATGCATAGGACATATGTGGGAGATGGGATAAGTCACCGACGTACCGGAGTTGGTGGGGCGGTGATCCCTTGACTGGTAGGAGGTAATTATGTCCTATGCAGTTCCAGTTCCAGTCCAGTTAATTGACGTGCTGAATTGGTGCGGATACATCCATCCCGGAGATGCCAGCTAATCGTCCAGCGGAGCGGACGGGTTAGCACTAGTACTTACTATCGCTATTTTGCTATAAAACTTCAAATAATGTCATGAATTTGTTGAACAAAACTGTCCTGTTCAGAAACATTCAAGTCTAACGAAGGTTTAAAACAATATGATATTTAGACATACCTACCTATAATCATGATGCATGTACAATGTCCATGCGTCATGATTATAGGTAGGTATGTCTAACTATCATATTGTTTTAAACCTTCGTTAGACTTGAATGTTTCTGAACAGGACAGTTTTGTTCAACAAATTCATGACAGTATTTGAAGTTTTATAGCAAAATAGCCATAGTAAATATACCTATATATGTATAGTATAGGTCAGAGGGCGGGGCGGGCGGGCGTAAAACCTTAGCCTCTAAATTCTGCCGGTTGCCAGAAATTGCCCGATCGGACGGTAGGGGTCAGAGCAGTGGCGGATCCAGGGGGGGGGGGGGGTCACGGGGGTCATGACCCCCCCCTTGGGCCGTGAAGGGGCACCACCGCGTCGGGGGCAACAGGGGCACCACCCCCACCGGGGCACCACCAAAAACCCCAACTAAAGAAAAAATAAAGCAAAAATGAAGCAAAAATCCAAAATAAAGCAAAAAATCCCAAATAAAGCAAAAAATTAAACAACAAATCCAAAGTAAAGAAAAAATGCTGCGCCGCTTTCAGTGTTATTTGAACCAAGGGCACCACCACGCCGATGTACCAGGGGCACCACCACGCCGATGTACCAGGGGCACCACCGCGCCAGTGTACCAGGGGCACCACCGCGCCAGTGCACAAGCGGCACCACCGCGCGCCGGTGCACCAGCAGCACCACTGCACCGGTGCACCAGCGGCACCACCACGCCGCTGTACCAGGGGCACCACCACTTGGGGGCACAAGGGGCACCAACGCGCCGGTGCACCAGCGGCACCACCGCGCCGGTGTACCAGGGGTACCACCACGCCGCTGTACCAGGGGCCCCACCACGCCGGTGTACCAGGGCACCACCACGCGGGGGCACCAGGGACACCAACGTGCCGGTGCACCAGCGGCACCACCGCGCCGGTGTACCAGTGGCACCACCGCGCCGGTGTACCAGGGGTACCACCACGCTGGTGTACCAATGCCACTACCGTACCGGCGTACCAGGGCCACGACGGCGCCGGTGTACCAGGGGCACCATCGTGCCGGTAGGCGGCACTGTGGGGCGAGGGGAGGCACCGGGGCACCGTGCCTCCTTGAATCCAGGAGGGGAAATAATGGCCTGGTGCCGCCATGAAATCACAAGCATTGGTCGCTGGAAAACATGTTTTTGTTTCGTGAATGATGCTAATTTAGAATCGCTAAATTATGCCCAAAAAAATGTCCCTTCATGCCTCCTGTCCCTTGGGCTATGAAGGGGCACCAACGTGCCTTTATACCAGAGGCAACAACGTATCGGACTCGACGGGCCCTGAGGGCCCTCGGGAGTCGGGATCCACTTTCATAGGCGGTGGAACAGGGGACACCGGGCACCGTGCCCCCTTGAATCCAGGAGGATGAGGAGGCGGGGCACCAATACCCTGGTGCCCCATCAAATTGCTGAAAACCCACCTATTTTATGCGAAATGGTGCAAAATTAAGAGACAAAAAACGCACCGCTTCGCGGCGCATATTACATACGTGCGTCCTGATAAATCCTCGATGTCACGATGTTTGTTTACTATCGTTTTTTGTCGCGAACCAACTCATAGGGCCCGCCATTTGAGTTTTTTTAAATATTATATAATGTCGTTCATGGCTGGAAATCCATGAAACGTATTTGAAACTGGTAAGCAACTGTACCCAAGCTGTTAGAATTTTGTGATTAAAAAGTCGAAAATATCAAATTTGTGTGCCACTGCGGCGAAATTCCTTCTATCTTTGCGGTGGAAGAATCTCATTGAGTGGCTGCATTGGTGCCCTTGGGCTGATATACATATATATATATATATATATATATATATATATATATATATATATATATATATATATATATATATATATATATATATATATATATATATATATATATATATATATATATATATATATATATATATATATATTATATATATATATATATATATATATATATATATATATATATATATATATATATATATATATATATATATATTATATATAATATATATATATATATATATATATATATATATATATATATATATATATATATATATATATATATATATATATATATATATATTATATATATATATATATATATATATATATATATATATAT
>JAXIVJ010020192.1:0-13958 GCA_036785665.1 Chirona hameri
ATATATATATATATATATATATATATATATATATATATATATATATATATATATTATATATATATATATATATATTATATATATATATATATATATAATAATATATATATATTATATATATATATATATATATATATATATATATATATATATATATATATATATAATATATATATATTATATATATATATATATATATATATATATATATATATATATATATATATATATATATTATATATATATATATAATATATATATATATTATATATATATAATATATAATATATATATATATATATATATATATATATATATATATATATATATATATATATATATATATATATATATATATATAATATATATATATATATATATATATATATATATATATATATAATATATATATATATATATTATATATATATATATATATATATATATATATATATGACAGTTTTAGGTATATATTACTGATTTATGCCTGCAAATTTCACCCTCTCGGTCAAAGACTGTGGTTGTGGCACGACCATAACTCTACCTTCAAGAGGTGGGGTTAACTTAACGTGACCTACTGACTAGACCTGAGATGGCCAGAGGACACAAATTTCACAGATATGGGCCAATCGACGCATCAGCAGCTGTGCCAAAAACGGGGGCGCTGCGAGACGATTTTTCCGCTATACCCGATAAAAACTTTTAGAGGTGGGTACTCGCCCCCGTCGATAAGCGTGCATGAGTAATGCGACATGGGTATTCTATTACAGACACTTGACATTTCCATGCTATTTTCCATGAATTTTATTATGAAATTTCCATGTTACGCATTATATTGATAAGGCGTTTTCTTACAATAGCAAGGAAACAGAAATGTGACTGAAAAGTTGAGGAACATTTTTAGGTTAACATGATGACCCGTGTTTACGAGCATCGATCTTTAGACCCATTAGCGCCAATCTTTTCTTTGACTTTTTCGATGAGGGTATTCAGTATTTTTGTCTTAGTGCTTTAGTGACAACATCGCGAAAAAGCACGAAGACTCCTACGCCGCAAGCATGATTTCTAATCTGGGCAGTATCGTGCTTTGTAATTTGCACATTGCCCTCAACTTGCTTCATTAGGGATCGTATATGGATCAATGTACAGTGGACACTGAGGTGCCCAAGCGGGCAATGGCTTTGGCGGTGATACATGATCTCTGACAATCGTGGAGCGAATGGAGATGACATTACCTGGATCGATGTGTCGATGCAGATGTTTCATTTTTCCCGACGAAGATATACGTAAACAATGACAGCCGATTTCATGTTCCCAGAAATCGGAGAAGCGTCAGCCCAGGCATGGGACACACCACAGACAGAGCAGAAGGAAAACATCATCTGGACGATTCGCAAGGCGGCGCCGAACTCGTCAGCCAGGCGGTCGGGGACGGGACGCCGAACAAGCGGCCACGGTCTGCGTGGAGCGCGGATGGCGCCCGGAGAGGGCCCCTATCCTGACCTGCCCCGCTCTGACGTCATCAGTCACGCTGAGCATCACCGGCATCTCGCTCGTCTGCAACCCTGGTAACCAAGCCGATGAACACGTACTGCGTATGTATACGTATGTACAAACATTCACCAGGCGTTAGCCCGGCATTGGCTGGGGCCTCAGCGGAACGACATTGGCGGGGGGGGGGCGTTTTCCGCCCCCCTGGTTATCTTCCGACCAATAAAGCAGCGATACGCGCAAGACGGCAATCGAAAGCTCTCAGTGAGAGGCATCCATCCAGAGCATACAATTAAATGTTCAAAATAAGGTCACAGGTCAGAGCACGGTCAGGTCAAAGGTAAAATTGAGATATTTGAGTTTTTGGGCCATACTTTCCATATAAAGCCTTAGATTGCGACTAACTATTATCGCACACAAGGCTCTCAAATGTATAATACATATCCGTATAGCAAAAATGAATTGTAAGCAAAGGTCAAGGTCAAGGTCAGGTCACAAAAGGTCTAAGGTCTACCAAAGTCATGCGACACATGTTGTATGGGTTATTGCACTACAATTCGATAGTAGCAGTCATTTTCACAATCTGACACCATATAAGGTCAGGGCAGGGCCAAATAAGGTCAAAATGTGAAATATATAAATATAAATAAAAAAGGCATGTGTCTAGACCAGTTTTGTCTCAGAAATACAATTCTGGCATTTATTTGTTTGTGTCTGGTCACTAAAAGCCAAACAACGCAATGTCAAAATATGATGTCATGAGTTACTCATACTTGGGAGCGATAAGTCAGTCAAAAAATATATTGCCTTTAAATTTGGCTTGGGTATTGTCCACATGTGGTTCTTCAACATATCTTCCGATTTTTTTAAAATATTGAAAATGTAGAATTTGATGGCATGTTTTAAAAAAAAATAGTTTATGTTTATTTTGGGGGTCAAAAACCAACTTTTCAGAAATTCGAGATCTTGATTTGTAACCATGCCATTTGCTATCTTTTGGCGTTTTTGATTGCATTTTCCTTCAAATATGGCATTTGTACGGGCTGCTAAATTTTAGCTGATTTTTGTGTTAAAGTCAGGGGTAGTGACTAGTGGACGTCACTAAATTCGCTATATTTCGATTAAAAAAAATCGACGAAATTTCTTCAGTTTTGCACAGAAGACGTATCATTGATATAGGAGAAGGTACCTGAAGTTTAACGTCGATAGCGCTATTAGTTTCGAACTATTGCGAAAGTTCGTCAGGGCGGGGGGAGGGGGGGGGGGGGGGCGAAAAACGCCCTCCCCCAGCCAATGTCTGGTTAACATCAGGTATCGCCCAGCCCAACATAAACCAAAACTTAAGTATCCATTTTAATTCGTGTTATCGATTCTCTGAACACATTGCTGTAGTAACGAGATTAACATAGTTATCTGCTTGAGCATTAAATACTCAGTATCAGTGGTATCATGTTGAGGGGTTGGAACTCTTGCTCAGATATACAGGGATCACACTGTCCAGCCAGCCAGGCGTCGGCGACTTCTGATGTGCCGTTTGCAGGGCGTTTGTGATAGTGTTCCCAGCCAGGCGGTGGTGACGGTTGGTGTACTGTTTCCAGGGGTGTTCCGGCTGTGTTCCCAGCCAGGTGGTGGTGACGGTTGGTGTACTGTTTCCAGGGGCGTTCTGGCTGTGTTCCCAGCCAGGTGGTGGTGACGGTTGGTGTACTGTTTCCAGGGGCGTTCTAGTTTGTTTCCAGCCAGGTGGTGGTGACGGTTGGTGTACTGTTTACAGGGGCGTTCTAGTTTGTTTCCAGCCAGGTGGTGGTGACGGTTGGTGTACTGTTTCCAGGGGCGTTCTAGTTTGTTTCCAGCCAGGTGGTGGTGACGGTTGGTGTACTGTTTCCAGGGGCGTTCTGGCTGTGTTCCCAGCCAGGTGGTGGTGACGGTTGGTGTACTGTTTCCAGGGGCGTTCTGGCTGTGTTCCCAGCCAGGTGGTGGTGACGGTTGGTGTACTGTTTCCAGGGGCGTTCCGGCTGTGTTCCCAGCCAGGTGGTGGTGACGGTTGGTGTACTGTTTCCAGGGGCGTTCCGGCTGTGTTCCCAGCCAGGTGGTGGTTACGGTTGGTGTACTGTTTCCAGGGGCGTTCCGGCTGTGTTCTCAGCCAGGTGGTGGTGACGGTTGGTGTACTGTTTCCAGGGGCGTTCCGGCTGTGTTCCCAGCCAGGTGGTGGTGACGGTTGGTGTACTGTTTCCAGGGGCGTTCTGGCTGTGTTCCCAGCCAGGTAGTGGTGACGGTTGGTGTACTGTTTCCAGGGGCGTTCTGGCTGTGTTCCCAGCCAGGTGGTGGTGACGGTTGGTGTACTGTTTCCAGGGGCGTTCCGGCTGTGTTCCCAGCCAGGTGGTGGTGACGGTTGGTGTACTGTTTCCAGGGGCGTTCCGGCTGTGTTCCCAGCCAGGTGGTGGTGACGGTTGGTGTACTGTTTCCAGGGGCGTTCCGGCTGTGTTCCCAGCCAGGTGGTGGTGACGGTTGGTGTACTGTTTCCAGGGGCGTTCCGGCTGTGTTCCCAGCCAGGTGGTGGTGACGGTTGATGTACTGTTTCCAGGGGCGTTCTGACTGTGTTCAGGGGCGGATCCAGGGGGGCCAAAAGGGCCATGCCCCCTTCCTCCCCAAAGGTCCTGAAACTATGATCCCCCCCAAACGGTCGGACGTACTGTTGTAAAAATTGCCTTTGCAGCAGTCAAAATCCAGCTATCCACAGTGAAAAACTGGAAAATTTCGCGCCGCTTCGCGGCATGACAAAATACGCAATTGCTTTTACAAATTTGGAAAATGGGAAAATTAATTCATTAAGTGTCGGGCAGAGTCTCTCCTCGGCGGTACCTAATTGCTAGCCGCAGGGCCCACTCCCTTCATAAAATATTAACTTTCAAGCGGGCTACATGTTTAGCTAGTCTGCCGAGTTCCGGAAAAAAGGCAACGCTAACGCAAAGACGCGGACATCGGCACCCGGAAGCTGCTCCAGCGGTGCCCAGCTTGCTGGACCGAAGAGCTAATAGTGGGACCAGGCTAGGACCATCTCCCCAAGCCAGCTCGCCCCAGGCTCCTCCATATCCGCAGGGACCATTTATGTGCGGAAAAGTCGTTCTGCCTCTTGCTGCTTTCAAATCATTTACACTGTTACCATTTGTTCGTTACAGTTCGGTACATATGTATACAGTTATTATCATCATATGAGCGCTGACTGCCACCGGTCATCGTGATTTACCATCCGAAGAATATGTATATGAAAAACTACCTTAATTTCAATATTTTGCATCATACCGAGATGTGCAACCAGGAATAGAGAGGCTTGGCTCCAATCACGGTCTGGTTCCAATATTAAAATTTCGTTTTCCTCGACCTAAAATTAAAATTTCACGCCGCTTCGCGGCGTCACATCGGTGGCCATCGTCATAACGAAGACATCGCCATCATCTTCAGTTCGTTGTAACGGTGAATTGAATGAAAAGCATGTTTAGCTTTTGATTCTCTACTAGGCACACCGCCTATGTTTCTGGGTTTTATCAGGAAAACCCGTAAAAATTTCGCGACGCTTCGCGGCGCTAAATAACATGTACCTACTGTAACATGAAAATCGGCATTGAAAATGCTCCATAGGCCGCATCCTCCTTAGATAGTGTGTTTTTGGCCGATCAGTTTCAAACTTGCAGGATTTCATAAGGTCATAGACACGCATACACAAATGTGGTACATTTTTTTCCCGTCATTTCAGCCGACCCCCCACTCAAAAATTATCGGCGACGCCCCTGAGTACAGCTGACAATTGACATAGTTTTGCTCAGTGTAAGGCAATGTCGGAACAATAAAAACCGCAAGCTGACATCTTTCCTTTTTCGATATCTCAAAAGGTCAAAAAGTTATAAAAAACACTAAAATATAAACATAAGGAAATCATTAGAAATCGTGTGGTTGCAAAATAAAGTGGCCCAATTCCGGGAAGAAAATCGAAATTGGGGGTAGGTAAGGTCCGCTAAAAACGGTTTGCCCCCCCCCCCTAAAAAAACGGCCGGCTGATCCGCCCTTGGCTGTGTTTCCAGCCATGTGGTGGTGACGGTTGGTGTACTGTTTCCAGGGGCGTTCTAGTTTGTTTCCAGCCAGGCGGTGGTGACGGTTGGTGTACTGTTTCCAGGGGCGTTCTGACTGTGTTCCCAGCTGTGTTCCCAGCCAGGTGGTGGTGACGGTTGGTGTACTGTTTCCAGGGGCGTCCTGGCTGTGTTTCCAGCCAGGTGGTGGTGACGGTTGGTGTACTGTTTACAGGGGCGTTCTGGCTGTGTTCCCAGCCAGTGGTGGTGACGGTTGGTGTACTGTTTCCAGGGGCGTTCTACTTTGTTTCCAGCCAGGCGGTGGTGACGGTTGGTGCACTGTTTCCAGGGGCGTTCTAGTTTGTTTCCAGTTAGGCGGTGGTGACGGTTGGTGCACTGTTTCCAGGGGCGATCTAGTTTGTTTCCAGTCAGGCGGTGGTGACGGTTGGTGTACTGTTTCCAGGGGCGTTCTGGCTGTGTTCCCAGCTGTGTTCCCAGGCAGGCGGTGGTGACGGTTGGTGTACTGTTTCCAGGGGCGTTCTAGTTTGTTTCCAGCCAGGCGTCGGCGACTTCTGATGTGCCGTTTGCAGGGCGTTTGTGATAGTGTTCCCAGCCAGGCGGTGGTGACGGTTGGTGTACTGTTTCCAGGGGTGTTCCGGCTGTGTTCCCAGCCAGGTGGTGGTGACGGTTGGTGTACTGTTTCCAGGGGCGTTCTGGCTGTGTTCCCAGCCAGGTGGTGGTGACGGTTGGTGTACTGTTTCCAGGGGCGTTCTAGTTTGTTTCCAGCCAGGCGGTGGTGACGGTTGGTGCACTGTTTCCAGGGGCGTTCCGGCTGTGTTCTCAGCCAGGTGGTGGTGACGGTTGGTGTACTGTTTCCAGGGGCGTTCTAGTTTGTTTCCAGCCAGGCGGTGGTGACGGTTGGTGTACTGTTTCCAGGGGCGTTCTGACTGTGTTCCCAGCTGTGTTCCCAGCCAGGTGGTGGTGATGCTTGGTGTACTGTTTCCAGGGGCGTTCTGGCTGTGTTCCCAGCCAGGTGGTGGTGACGGTTGGTGTACTGTTTCCAGGGGCGTTCTAGTTTGTTTCCAGCCAGGCGGTGGTGACGGTTGGTGTACTGTTTCCAGGGTCGTTCTGGCTGTGTTTCCAGCCAGGTGGTGGTGACGGTTGGTGTACTGTTTCCAGGGGCGTTCTGGCTGCGGCGGGCTGCCTGGTTCCTGGTGATCGCCAGCCTCCTCGTCTGGCTGTGTTTCCAGTTGAAGGACTGCATCACGCGCGCCACCGCCGGCGGCACGGTGCGCCAGTGGTCGCGCCAGGACCTCGTCGACATTCCGGTGCCGGCCATCACCGTTTGCCACGGAAACGTCTTCAAGAAGAGTCAGGTGCTCCGATACACTAAGGAGAATGTTACCTGGAAGGACTTCCGACATCAGAGCTTAAAAACGGTCAACTTTAGCAGTTTTGATGGCATAGATGAGTTTTACCGCGATGCCGTGTACAAGTGGGATGACATCGTGTTTTGGTGTGAAGTGCAGGGCAAGTTGTGCTCCGACGTCGGGACGCTGAAACCGATTGCGACTCTGTCCAGCGGTCTCTGCACTACCTTCAAGACGAACACGACGGTCAAGAAGCGAACAACAACGGGGCAGATCGTGTTTGCTTTCCTGGAAACCGAACAGCTGGATAAATTTGAGCATTCTGGCTGGTGGCTACACATTCACTCAAAACAAATACCTTTCGACGAAATATCCGTATTTTCGGGACTAACAAAATGGATCAGAATCGCTGCCAATAAGTGGTACCATATACAACTCTCACACATTAGACAGTCATTACTACCATCGGAAGGCTGCAGCGCTGAGGAGGATGCGGTGTTACGTCACAGTAACTGCCTAAAGGGGTGTGCAGAGGCGAAGATGAACCTGACCATGACCTGTTGGGTTCCGTGGTTATCTGATGTTGAATATCCTCCGGAAGTGCGCCCCTGCAGCACGATGATGGAGCTCGCCGCCAACGGTCGAACGAATCACGTGTTTGGCGAGGATACCTTTCTGAAGATAACGTCGGGATGCAAGTGTCCGGTGCCGTGCACCTCGGTGCGGTACAACGTGGAGCACCAGGAGGTCCTGCCACTGGCCGACACCACCGTGTATCAGGACTATCCAGAAATCATCAACAGCAGCTCCTCGCGCGTCGACCTCTCTCTGGCCAACCTGGTGCAGGTGATTGTGGAGAAGGAGGCCTACTCGTTCGAGACGTTCATCTCGGAAGTGGGCGGCAGTTTGGGGCTGATGCTGGGAGGCTCTCTGCTCACCTTCGTCGAGATCATCGACTGTCTGCTCACTGCCTGCTGTGCCAAACGGGTCAAGCAGTGGTAGGAGTCAGCCACAGGCGAGCAGAAGGATGCCTAGATCTGATTTGTGAAATCTTGATTCCTGATCTGTTGAGAATTAGACACATCTTTTTAACACAAGCCCTGGAGGGGGGGGGGGGCGAAATCCGCCCACACGTAAGGTTTTTCGAGGATAACGCAATAAAGGCAGCGCTGCGCGCCGCCGTTCTTTGCATACCTGTTCGGAAATGAACTATTCACATTATGTAAAATTATTGACCTCAGGTCATCTCAGGTCAGGTCACCAGACCAGGTCACATGACTCCACCTGTAAAACGTTTGCGGTAGTACTGCAGCTACATCTTTTGGCCGATCAGTTTCAAACTTGCAGGATTTCATAAGGTCATAGATACCTACAAAATGTTTATCTCGGATTTCTGATATCGGTGACCTAAGGTCAGGTCAATTTCGTGACCGCCAACACTGTTTTGTCAATAACTATCGACATCTAATGATCTAATGTTCATGCGCTCAGTATTCAGCGACCACATAGACTGCCCTGATATTGTGGCAACGTTCCCGCTGTCAGCAGTAAAGAGGGGCTTCTTGATTCGTCTCCCGCATCTCTTTAACTCGCTCACACACAGCAGCCCTCAGACGGATTTATTTATGCCGTCTCGTACCCTTAGGTCTGACATCACGAGGTTCTCTGATGTTCAGGGTACATACTTGAGTTAAGGTCGCTGCTGTGAGCTGTGTCCCGTGATCGGTCATTGGCTTTAAGTTGCACTTGTCTATTTTAGGTCTTTTGCCTGTACCAGCGCTATATCTACACGTTTATATTTACTTTTACCGGCGCTTTGATGTATTTGTCTATTTTTAGGTTTTTGCCTGTATCAGCGCTTTATTTACACGTTTGTTCCTACTTTCACTGGCGATTTTAATCGCCTTTTATGTATTTATTTTATGCTGCTGTGTTTACTATGCAGTATAGTTGTGTTCTCTTATTGTACCATGTGCACTCATGTAGTTTGTGAATGTTTTAATTCCCTGTTGCATGAGGCAGCATGACTGCAACCGTAAGTGGGCCCTGTGCCTGTGGTTGTTGACTCAATAAATAAACAAATAAATAAATAAATAATGAAGACAGAGAAAGGAAAACGTAACAATGTGTTTGTCTCGTCGAGACACGTATCTCAATATGCAACATGACCTACTTGAGTCACCACTTGACCTTGACCTGAGGTCAAATTTCTCAGTTGACCTAACCTGGTCAACATGAATATGATTCGAAGTGCCTTGACGAGACAAACACGATGGTGTCCAACGTTTTGCTTTATCGTTATTAGGTAACAAGTTATATACGAAAAACAGTTTTGGCAAAAAATAACCTTTTTGACATTTGATGACCTCTGGAGTTTTTTCTCTTCTGGAGCCTAAACTATTGACCTGAGCTCAAATCTGAGGACACCAAGTGCGATTGCATTTTTGCAAGAGCTTTCGATTGTTTTGTTTCGTTTGTTCCTAGCTACCATAGTTCCCGAGACATTTGGGGGTGTTCGAAGCGAAGTCCTAAAACTGGAAAATCTGACCTTTGATGACCTCTGGTGACCTCAATATTGACCTGACCTAAAAAAAGACCGTATACTTCCGATAGAACTTGTCTCGAGCTATCTCACGTCGTTTTCCGCTTGTCGCCACGTTGGGTGGTTTTCGAGATCATAGGGGAGGGGCTAAATCCCCCCCTTCCAAGGCGTGTAATTATCAGAGACCCTCCAGGGCCCTGTTTCATCAAGTGAATATATTCCTTTTCGGTGCCGTACATATTCACTTTTGTCATACCATGACATATTCTGTTTCACCAAATGCCGTACTGAAATACTTATGCCATCCAAAGTATGACAGCCAAAGTACGGCATTTTTGGAATAGATTCCATTTCGACCGGCCGATCTACTTTTTTAGCCAGCTGATTGCCAAGTTTGCTTACATTCAAAGTATGCTAGTTTTAGTGACATACTTTGGATCCTCAGCGCCAAGCTCAGTGCGGGTTATATTGCTATTGAATCATCAACGGATAGATTGGTCAGCGAATTTTAGTGGCATATTTATTGTTTTATTATTAATTGTTGTGTCGTTCGTTTTTTTTTTCATTTTCAACTGTTCCTGTTGGTGTTTTCGCTGGCATCTGTTTTGAGCGTCCTTGCTCTGGAGACTGGAAGGTGAAGTTGAAGCTGGTGAAGGCCATGTTGGGCCCATTTGTAGAAAACGCGTTTTCAACCACATCCCTCACACACGCCATCACAGCACCCGTGGAGTGGTTGCTTATTTAAAATAAATAGACCGATTTCTTTGCTTAGTGTTTTGTCTAAAATTTTAGAAAAAGTAATTTGTACACAACTGACCGAGTTTTTAAACATCACAGGGCTTCTGCATTCATCCCAATATGCATACAGATCTCGCCATTCAACAGAGGACGCCGTGCTCGCCGCTGTCGAACGCCTGGTCACCAACATCGACGAAGGCCTTGTATCGTCGGTAACGACGATGGACCTCTCGAAGGCGTTCGACAGTGTCGACCACGTCCTCACAAAATTGTCACAAAATTCCTCCTCACAAAATTGTCATGGTATGGTGTAAATGACGTGGACTGGTTTAGGAGTTATTTGAGCGGCCGAAGTCAGATGGTGCGTGGTGGACGGTTGACTTGTCCCGTGACTTGTGGTGTGCCCCAGGGCTCGATTATTGGTCCAGTCTTGTTCATTTTGTTCTCAAACGATTTATATGGATATTTGACCCATGGCCGCCTCATCTCCTACGCTGACGACACCGTGCACGTTGACTGCGCGTCCCCTGACGGACCTGGTCTCGCCGGGCTAAAAATTAGACTGGAGCTCACCTTGCGTGAGCTCCAGTCTTGGTTTGATTCTAACTCTCTCAAAATGAACGCGAAGAAAACTGCTTTCATGCTTGTTGGCTCAAAGAAAAATTTGGCAAAAACGGAAAAATTTCGGTTTGAATTAAATGGTTCCGAGGTGCAGGCCTCGACCAGCATCAAAATCCTCGGCGTCGTGGTGGACCGTGGTCTGTCATGGGACGCGCATGTCTCGAGTGTCTCCAAAAAATGTAACGGTATCCTCGTCTCTCTGTACAAAGTTCGGCATTACTTCACCTCAGAAGCCCTTAAAATTATAATTCAGGCGTACGTGTTCCCACATATCACGTACTGCCTGTGCGTGTGGGGAGGGGCGACCAAGGGTCAACTGGTCAAAATCCAAAAACTGATAAACTTTGCCGCTCGTATCGTCACAGGACTCAAAAAGCATGATCATATAACCCAGGCTCTAAATTCTTTAGGATGGCCGAAGATCGAGACCCTGGTGGCGCGCCGCGACGCCGTAAAGGTGTTTAAGGCGCTCAGAGAGGAGGGAGCGCCACCCGAGATACGCGCTATGTTCACCCCACGTGCCGCTGTTTCCACACGCGAGACGCGCGCCTCTGATCGAGGTAGCCTCCACCTGCACAAGTGCAGATTGACCGCCTCTCAGAAGGCTTTTTCGTATCGGGCTGCAGTTGTCTGGAACCGCCTGCCACCACAAGCTTGTGCCGCCCATTCATTGGATGGTTTTAAGACCGCTATGCGAAGTGTGATTTTACCGATGTAGTGTAGTGAAGTGTACTCGTTTTTATCGTATTTTGTATATTATTTGTAACAATGACATGAAACCAGAATAGCCACCTCGTGGATGGTTTTTAATACACTGATTGATTGATCCAAACGGTGATGCAGATTTGTCTGCCTATAACTATTTAGGTGAGATATATTTAATTATAAATTGCATAGAAGGATATGGAAAGGACGGTAGATAGATGTATTTCGTAAGTTGGTCGTAATAAAAGCTTCGGAAGGTCTTTCACTGTGTATGTATTTTAACCGCATATCTCAAAAAGCGGAGCGGACGAGACTCGAACCCGTGACCACCGGATCTATGTCCCGGCGCTCTACCACTTACGCCATCACAGCACCCGTGGAGTGGTTGTTTATTTAATACATAATCCAAATAAACCTGATTTCCATGGCAGCAGAAGAATCAAATCAAAACAACGTAACTACCTAGCTCTCAATGATTCCAATAGGATGTTGGAAACGAAATCTTGCGGAGAATAGTGTGCGTCTGCCACAAAACTCACACAAGAACATGTCATCTTAATGTATGTGCTGATCGCGACAGCCTGCGGTCACCAGCACTTATTTTTCAGAGCATGATACACACGGAAGATATCTTCAAATAATATTTATTTGCAAGTTACAAAAACAATCGGCATCTCGCTCGAATATGATTTTTGTCTCGATCTGCTATCCTCTGTTAAACTGCTGTCGCAGTCATAGTCAAGATCAAACACATACGCATATCTCCACACTACACAGCTTGTTACCCGACGCCACCACGCTGTTTCTTCAGCAAGTATTTTCCGCAGTTTATCTTCATAGCATTTTGCTTTCATACTTCGGACCAAGGCCGTTCTTCGGACTGATGGCAAGTCGTTCCGCGTTCGTGTCGCACAATGGCAAACGTGAACTTCTCCACTTGGAGTCACCGGCGATTGACTCTTGCTCTGGCGCTGAAGGAATTCGCTTAACAATTATCTTAGCGAATAAAACAATATAAATGTTAACGTCAATCATAAACAACAACAGGAAACCACTTAAGTTTGATAGGTAGTAGCTAACAGCCATGAAATTACTCCAGGCACGGTAAAGCCGGCGACGAGATTGTTTGTTTACAATGTCGGCCTTGGAATGCCGGCGCCGCATGCGTCATTCCAAGAAAATATCAATACAAATCCTTTGTAAACAATGTAATTATATATAAATCAAAATATAAATAAATATACACATATATATATATATATATATATATATATATATATATATATATATATATATATATATATATATATATATATATATATATATATATATATATATATATATGAATACACAGACAATTATGGCATATATGACACAGGAAAGCAAACACATAGGTGGACACGTTTCGTCATAAAAGACTTTATCAGCACCATATGCACAAGATGAAATACAGCACACACGCAAGAAAAGCTATACATCACAGTTTCAATCTTTTCGAATTAGTATATGAATGTTCTAGAAGAACGTGATATGTTAAGTCAGGTACCTCCTTAATGACCTATTGTCTTGCTTTAAATTCCTGTAGCTTTTATTAACACAACCTAATATAATAACATGTCTCAAATAATGTCACAATTAAGTTCTAACGCAAATAATAATAAACGTCAAACTGTGCTTATTTATTAAACCCTTTGATGTCTTTGATACTGAATACTGACGCTGATTTTGCCCATTTTATCAACCCGGCCCTAGTATTAATCGTGTCGTTCGTTGCAATACATGCTGCTTCGGTCGCTTTTCTATTCCTTTTAGTCTTACAGGAAGCCAAAATCTCCGCCCCAGCCCAATTTGGTAGATGATTAGTTTTCTCAGCATGAACTACAAATGCACTATATTCCATATGGTGTCGAAGGTCTCGTTTGTGCTCTTTAAGTCTCGTCTCCATTCCCCTACCAGTTTCACCTATATCTGATTTGCTACACGCCCCACATGGACCTGATATGATATGTTAAGTCAGGCACCTCCTTCATGACCTATTGTCTTGCTTTAAATTCCTGTAGCTTTTACACAACCTAATATAATAACATGTCTCAAATAATGTCACAATTAAGTTCTAACGCAAATAATAATAAACGTCAAACTGTGCTTATTTATCCATTTATCCTTTTATATATATATATATATATATATATATATATATATATATATATATATATATATATATATATATATATATATATATATATATATATATATATCTAACTATCTATCTATCTATCTATCTATCTATCTATCTATCTATCTATCTATCTATCTATCTATCTATCTATCTATCTATATATCTATCTATCTATCTATCTATCTATCTATCTATCTATCTATCTATCTATCTATCTATCTATCTATCTATCTATCTATCTATCTATCTAT
>JAXIVJ010020193.1:0-13948 GCA_036785665.1 Chirona hameri
GGGGCTGTGAGGCCCCGTAGGGGCGAGGGTTAAATCACCTCTGTATGTAAGAAATAGGCGAAATCCGGTGAATTTGTAACATATTTGACAAGTGTTTGATTTTATAGGGCATTTTTTTCGAAGAAACAGTTGTTTTAAGGGTGGGCTTCTCGCGACTGTATTGCCACCTATTTTTGGATGTTGGCCATGGTATAAATTTCTCCTTCACCGCCATAGGTGTCTTGGGTTTATTTATGACCTCCAGGCACCCATCAGGAGTCCTGGTGTCCGACTATCGCATCACGATCGTACTCACTGAGTGGACGTTCACGCGATTCCCCGCAAGGCACTCGCCATGACATTCGTTGCCGACGGCGGATGTGGCGCGTGTCGAGATGACTGACAAACTGACGACAAAAGACTAAGGGTCTGTTCCAGTGGCTCCTCGCAATAAAAGATGAGATTAGTTTAGAGGAGGTTGGAGGGAGCGCTGATTTGCGTCGCCACGGGAACGATTTCGGATGAGGTATCAGCTGTTTGCGAGCATGTCAAGTAGACAGTGCTGATGCAGTTGAAGACAAACACGGCGTCCAGATCCACAACGAAATATGAGATAGCCCAATTTTGATATGTTAGATACCCAATTTTAAGTACCCATAGAGGCAAATTGGAATACAAAATACTATTCGCGACCACTTCAACTTCACATTCAGGGTCCTCACTCTCATCTTTCCTCTTATGTGGTACAAACAAATTGGGGTCCGAATTAGATATGAATGAACCGCACCACTAATGTCTACCATATCCTCCTCCAGCCTCCTCCGAAAAAAAAAACACCTTTGCATTTCGGAGGAGTTCGGAGGAGGTGTTTGAGGCGAGCTTGGAGGAGCTTAGAGGGGTTTGGATGAGCCACGGGAACGATACTATTAATTTGGAGGAGTTTAGAGGAGGTTAGAGGAGGTTAGAGGAGCCACTGGAACAGACCTCAAGACATCGACGCTAATAGTCAAATTCTGACCTAGGGTTGTGCTCGAATCAGATTTTTTTTTAGACTGACTCGACTCTGACTCATTTTCGAAAGGACTCTGACTCAACTCTACTCAAACGGGGCAATTGTTTTTTGTCGATTCAGCTTTCACTCATTTGCTTTTACCCCGAACCAATAAACAAGCTCAATAGTCGATACTGATAGCAGGCTAGAGCCTAGTAGGTTGTAAAACACTAACCGGTGTGCTGTCATTCATGAATAGGTACTTACGGTTACGAGTTTACGGTAGCCTTTTGTTACCTGTGCAACTTTGCTCAGTCAGATAGACACTAGAACTGCAGAGTGCAGTAGGAACACTGCATTTAGAACACAGCAGTCAATAAACTATGATACGATATTGAAGTCTTTCTCATTAGTACAATAAGATTAAACCACACCATCCACCAGCGTTTCATAAGGTTGTGCCACACAGACATGTAACTCCCCCACTGCCAACCACAACCACAAAATGTAATATTTTGTAGCGTTCAACTTCAATACAATTCAATGCATATTCCATAATTCCAATCTGTCGTGACCAAGCAGTGGAATGTTTTGATTGGCCGAAAGCCTGACAATGATAAACCATATGTTAGTAGAAGAAAGGTAGGGTCTAAGGTAGGGTAAATGTAGGGTAGGGTCGGTTCAGTCACTAGCAGCATTAAATAAATTTGAGCGAAACCTGGCGATGAACTGGTTAGTCTAGTTAGAACTGGCACGTCTAGCGCGCGTCCTTGGAGAAGGCGGTACCGTAAGACCATTTGTCACCCGTCTTCCCCGCTCTCGCCCCCCCCCCCTCCTCTCACGCTTTACCGCACCCCGGCCGGGCGGTTCTCGTAATCGGGCAGGGCTCTGGCGCCCAGTCCAGATTCGGAGGTGAATCGCAAAAAGCGGATACTAGTGCCATCTACATGCGGATATTAAAAACAGTTGCAACACGAGGTATTTCTCGGAATACCTCAAACACGTGGAATGGTTCCCGCTGATCATTAGCATTTTCGGAAACAGGTAATGTGTCTAAAGCATTATACAACGTTTGTTTTGCTCCGTTGTCTGTGGCCAGAGTAATTCATAGCCAAACTTCATGCAACGTTGCAAGGCAAATGACTAGTTATATCGATAAATCCTTGTATAAAAATAAAGTGTGTGGCAAGCTGATCAAGAAACATGCAATGTTTTGCACGCAGTGCTTAAGGTTTGCCCAGTGAAACGCTGCGGAAGTTGGTCTGAAAAACTTTGCCGTGCAATATGTTGCAAATGGTTGCATATTTTTATGACAAACTTTGCCATGCAGAAAGCTCCGGTACTGAACTCCGTAATATTGTAATTTCATAGACGTCGAGCGAAAACAGAACTGCTGAGAGCCCAGGAAAGCCTTCCATAGGTTTACCATAGGCAGGCCGCGGAAACGTACTCTTAATTTATTTCTTTTAAATGCTTTTTAGGGGTTAAAAAACAAAGTTTTCACAAATCCGAGAATCCGTTTTGTAGCCCTTGCCATTTGCTATTTGCTGACGTGTTTTGTTGCATTTTGCTCAAAATATAGGCATCGTATGATCTCTTAAAGTTTAGCTGATTTATTTCTTCGCCAAACTCGTGTGTAGTGACGTCGCTAAATTCGTTATATCTCGATTTTTTTTATCGACACAATTGTTTCATTTTTGCACAGAAGATGTCAAATTGGTGTAGGAGAAGGTACCCAAAGTTTCACGTTGATATCGCTATTGGTTTTTGAGGTATTGCGAACATTCGTCAGGGGGAGATATCCCCCCCCCCCCCCAGTCAATGGCAGGTTAACTTTTAACCTTGCCATTTTACTAAGTAAGGGTTCCAAGTAAGGACTCTGACCTTCTGGCAGATGCAGACTGGCCCCAAAACGTTGGTTTGAGGGACCGTCCGACCAGGGTTGTAACCACCAGTGGGGTCACCGGGGATCAGTCCCCAAACATTTTCGGATTTTAACATTACGCCTATGGGCGTTGCATGGAAATAATCGACTTCGAAGTGCCTCCGTCCCCACGTACTTTCGGAGGTGATTACGCCTATGCGTCCAACAGAATTCCAAAACTCACGAGATTTCGTCTGTTTTTTATTATTAATTGATTAAAATACTGTCCGTTGTACAAGTTGCCTAGAATTTCTTTAAAATGTGTGAATTTTCAGCCGATTTTGGTGGTTTCGGTAAAGCCATGACGCTGATAGGCTTCCCTTGGATCCGTGCCTGTTCGGCCACTGGCGGATCCAGGGGGAGAGGGGCATCAGGGGCAAATGTCCACCACCACATAAAAAAATGCAGCAGCAGCAGCAGCAGCAGCAGCAGCAGCAGCAGCAGCAGCAGCAGCAGCAGCAGCAGCAGCAGCAGCAGCAGCAGCAGCAGCAGCAGCAGCAGCAGCAGCAGCAGCAGCAGCAGCAGCAGCAGCAGCAGCAGCAGCAGCAGCAGCAGCAGCAGCAGCAGCAGCAGCAGCAGCAGCAGCAGCAGCAGCAGCAGCAGCAGCAGCAGCAGCAGCAGCAGCAGCAGCAGCAGCAGCAGCAGCAGCAGCAGCAGCAGCAGCAGCAGCAGCAGCAGCAGCAGCAGCAGCAGCAGCAGCAGCAGCAGCAGCAGCAGCAGCAGCAGCAGCAGCAGCAGCAGCAGCAGCAGCAGCAGCAGCAGCAGCAGCAGCAGCAGCAGCAGCAGCAGCAGCAGCAGCAGCAGCAGCAGCAGCAGCAGCAGCAGCAGCAGCAGCAGCAGCAGCAGCAGCAGCAGCAGCAGCAGCAGCAGCCTGGTGCTGGATTCCGCTTCACGGAATCGATTCCGATTCCATGCCATGCCAGATAGGTCTGATTCCGATTCCGATTCTAATAGATATTTTACTTGGGGAATCGATTCCAGCAGGGTGCCAAGGAGGCAGACCCCGGGACAGAGCTGGCCAGCATCCAGCAGGCCAGCTCTGTCCCGGGGTCTGCCTCCTTGGCACCCTCATCAGTACGGCCCTTGGTACCCTGATCAGTACGGCCCTTGCCACCCTCATCAGTGCGGCCCTTGCCACCCTGATCTTTACGGCCCTTGCCACTCTGATCAGTACGGCCCTTGCCACCCTGATCAGTACGGCCCTTGGCACCCTGATCAGTACGGCCCTTGCCACCCTGATCTTTACGGCCCTTGCCACTCTGATCAGTACGGCCCTTGCCACCCTGATCTTTACGGCCCTTGCCACTCTGATCAGTACGGCCCTTGCCACCCTGATCAGTACGGCCCTTGGCACCCTGATCAGTACGGCCCTTGCCACCCTCATCAGTACGGCCCTTGGCACCCTGATCAGTACGGCCCTTGCCACCCTGATCTTTAAGGCCCTTGCCACTCTGATCAGTACGGCCCTTGCCACCCTGATCTTTACGGCCCTTGCCACTCTGATCAGTACGGCCCTTGCCACCCTGATCAGTACGGCCCTTGGCACCCTGATCAGTACGGCCCTTGCCACCCTCATCAGTACGGCCCTTGCCACCCTGATCAGTACGGCCCTTGCCACCCTGATCTTTACGGCCCTTGCCACCCTGATCAGTACGGCTCTTGGCACCCTCATCAGTAAGACCATCATGTGCCGGTCAAAGCAACCTGACGGCCCCATTCACCGACCCCGCGCGGAGTTTCAGTGCCCCCACGTGAGGCGCTGACGCCATCTGGACCGATGAGCTGGGTCGAACCCTGAAAGATGGAGCAGGACACGTAGGCACTTCATTGCTTCGCGCAGGATGGGAGACCCGGGAAATAATGAAAGTTTTAAAATGGTGGACGCTCAAACCCGGGTTATGTGATTTATTGGCAATACTCAAAGGCGCAGCTGGGATATGTGAACCTGCTATGTGGTACGACGTCAACCTGCTATGGAAATTCAAATTCATTAAAGGGGTATTGCCACCTCCGGAGGATTTCTAAAAAGAAACTTAAATCAAGGGTGGGGATCAACAATCATGTATGCTCAAGCTCAAACTTGCTCCTGCAGCACCTAAAGCAGTGTATCGGCAAAGCATTTTTTATTTTATTTCTGACTCCAAAACGTTGGTCCCAGCTGTGCTCAGTACTAGATTCATGATGGCCGCTCTCATCCAGTTTGGCTGTGGTATTGGCGTCCGCCCAAAGCCGAAGCGTATACGAATCCGCCGAGACTTGACCTTGAAATGTATATCTGTGTTATAAGGTATAGGTCACAACTCCTACGGTCCCAAAGTCGAGCCATAGCAATTGTTGCTGTTTTATTATGAAAGAGGCTAAGGTTGTTGAAAATATAATTAACTGCATACTCTTTTTAATTTTAAAGTGCATTGACGGAATGGTGATGTTGAGTTTGCAACATTCAACAGAAAATACAGTCCGCAAAGAAGTGATTCTGAATAGTGATATGGCGACTCCAATTTTACGAATGCTTGGCAAGCATGAGTGGTGCAAATGTATTTTTTGATCTAATGGGAGGAGTTTCGGGAATACAATTTTGCAGGTGAAATCGGACACGCTTAAGCGACCGATACACACCAAAAACTCCATATTGGCCTGCGAGGTGGCAGTGTTCCTTTAATACTGCGACCATGCGACCATGCCTGCAGGGTCCAACATACCAAGCCGATAACACAAATGCCATAGAAGAAATAACAAGCATTTGTTCATTTCATGATATAGGTAATTCATAATTTTCGTGAGACCAATGCTGGAAAAGCTAACCAAAAATTAAACTTCCATTAACCCTATTAGTGGCAGGCTCCTGGCTACCCCTATTAGTGGCGGGGGGGGGGGGGAGGGATTCGCCCCCCCGGAGATCTCGAGATCTACCGGTTCGATTTTCACAAATAAAACGACGTTTGATTCCTCTTAACACGATCTACATTTATACCCCAAAAAATGCTTGATAGGGGGGCAACAGGGGGGCAAAAACTACAAATATTAGAGGTATTTGTGATCCAACACAGTTGTCATGTTTATCAACCGATTTTAACGCAACTAATGGGGATCGATAAAGATTGCATTGGGGATTGATATATGACGGTGACTTTTGCAAATTCAAAAATCATAGACGTTTTCAGGTCACTCAATTTTGGGGTAAAATAAATGCCTTATAAAACCGTCTTTTTTCTTCTTCTTTTTCGATAAATGAAATGGTGCGCTATTGTGACATCGGACACAACAGTTATAAATCATATTTTCATCCATAGGCGGTGCCAGGTTAGCGAAGAAGGGAGGCAAAATATATACAAAATAACTTCCTGTAAACCTCCCCTTTTCATGTCCCTGAAACCGCCTCTGCCGTGCAATATTTATTATAGTTCACTAAAATCAACTAATTTTCACTTGCTTCAAGCATCGTAAACCTATGTAACTCCTTTAGTCCTAGGTCCTAGTGTCCTAGGATTGCAAAGTGGATGGAAAATGACACCCTGTTGGTAATATTTTTCCACTCGTTTTCCCTTGTTTTTTTTACGGCGAATTTTCCACTCCCTAAATCAAGATGAATTGGATAACTATAACGTTCAGTTGTGCCTGTGGATGAAGAAAAAAAAACAGGTTAGGAAAGTATTCCCATTTGTAACAGCTGATTCTGATGGGTGAGAAGTTTTGGCGAAGCCGAGGATATCATATGGTCTTTTTAGGCGGAATTTTCCACTCTTTATGGTTATTTTTAGGCAAAATGTTTCACTCCACACCCTGGCTTTAAAGCAATCCTAGGACCCTGCTTTATACTTCAGGCAGTTAGGAAGAAGCCGTGAAGTACGCATCTCCGTATTATCGCCAAATGTCGCCGAAAAAAACTCCCAAAACCGGGCCCTGGAACCGCCTCTGTTAACTCGCGCACTGCAGGGGCTTTGCGCCGAACACGAACTGCAGGGGGGTGATTTCCACCACCCCTGAGATCTCGCAAACTACGCTACGTAGCGAGAAGCGGAAAACGGCATTTGATAGCTTGATACATGTTCTATCGAAAGTATTTTGTATTGTTTTAGGTCAAGTCAAAATTGAGGTCACCAGAGGTCATCAAATGTCAAATTTTCCAGTTTTTTTCCTGTTTTAGGACATCGCTCCAGAAATTCCCATATATCTCAGAAACTATGCTAGTTAGAAACAAACCGAAAAAAGCAAACGCCAGCCAGTGAAATTTCCAATCGCTAAAAGGTCCTCAAATTTGATCATAGGTCAATATTTGAGGCTCCAGAAGTCAAAAAAGAAAAATTACGTTTTTTTTGCTAAATCGTTTTTCGCTATTAACTTTGTATGTAATAAAGATAACGAAAAACTGTTTACGCTATTGTGTTTATCTTGTCAAGGCGCTGATAATGATGTACATGGTGACCTTGTTAAAGTTAACTTGAAAATTTGACCTCAGGTCAAGGTCAAGTGGTGACCCAAGTATGGTATATTGCATATAGGAAGACGTGTCTCGACGAGACAAACACATTGCTGTCTGTTTCACTCCTCTATCTTCATTATGTCGGGAGTTATTGACAAAAAAGTGATGGTGACCTCGCATGACCTCAAATGACCCAATAGGGGTCACTGAACAAAACTTACACTTGGATCATCAAGAATATCCTATAATAACATGATTCAGAAGTAATTGGACTAATATCATGCATATCCTTAACATTTGTATATTTCCCCATTGACTTATTATGGGGAGGCTACGAAATTGACCTGACCTTAGGTCACCGATATCAAAATTCCGAGATACACGAATTGTAAGTACTTATGCCCTCATGCCATCCTGTAAGTTTCAAACTGATCGGTGAAAAACTCTGGCTTTCGCACAACTGCAAACAGTTTTGGAGGTGGGGTCACTTGACCTGGTCTGGTGACCTGACCTAAGATGACCCGAGGTTATTTTTTTTCAAAGTGTGCGCAATTAATGTCCTGACAGGTGTGCGAAAACCCGACGGCGCTGCGCGCCGCCGTTTTTTCGCTATCTTTGAAAAACCTGAGGGGGGGAAGGGGGCGGAAATCAACCCCCCCTGCAGTGCGCGGGTTAAGGTTAGGAACTCTAAATTTTGACTCCATATGTGGAATTCAATTGTAAGAAAAGTCCCAAAATTGCATGGGTCTGCTTCCAGCCGTTCGGGAGATATCTGCGAAAAACCTGAGGGGTGGGCAGAATCGTTCCCCTTCCACTAATAGGGTTAAGTCTTTAAATTTGCACATTTAACCAAGAAACTTAACCTAGTTTAAACTTGTCCGTTTCATCACTAAAGAAGTTAATGCAGAAGTTTAGATTCAATCTGTTAATTTGCTAATTTGTTAATTTGCTGTGTATATTAATGTCCGGTAGATATGCAGTTTTTGACAACACGCAATTATAAACTGGATTAAATACCTTCTTTTTGTCCATAACACGGAGCATGGTCGTAAAGCTGTGGTCCTCCTACTGTTATAATTGAAATATGAGAGATTAATGCCAGATGCAAACATGGGTAAGTCCCAAAAACACGTTAGCCCGTTATTTGTCTGATATTGACTGCAAATTATACGTATGCACTTTCATTCATCATATTACCCGAGTCATTCCGTGCCTCATGATAAATATCGACAGCATTTTAAGAATAAGTCGTTACATTCGACTTATTACTAGGGGAGAGTGGGGAATGGGCCACCCCTCTATACAGGAAACTACTGGCGCTACGAACTGGAAAACGGTGCCCCACGATTCCTCTCCCGGCCAGAACATACTAACGACAGGTTGGTGTGTTTGGGCTCCGTAGTTTTTGAATAATTTCTATAAATATAAAAATACATACTCATTTGCATCTTGTTTCCATTGTCTTTGCAAGGTGTTTGCTCATGCGTGGGTGAAGATAATAAGTCAATATTAACATGCGCCCTGGAGGGCCTCGGATAATTACCCGCACTGTAGGGGGGGGGGGGGGGGCAGATTCCGCCCCCCCTAAGATCTCGGCCCCCTTAAGAGCCACAATAACGAATTGTTTAGGGTAGAAAGGTGCTATGGGGATCTCTGTATTGGAAAATTGCATGACCCAGGTCAATATCTTCAAGGTAAAATGGGGTCAAATATGCTAATTTTTGCTTGTTATGCGCTCCTTGGCTTGACATTGTTATGGAACGCAGCGATTGTGTGTATAGTATGTGCCCCCAAAATGGGTTTTACCCCCAAAATGGCTAAAACCCCCAAAATGGGTTTTAATGATTTGTTGGAAAGTTTAATGATAGAATAGGTTTGATAGAAATTGCATTTGACCTCAGGTCATTTACATATCAACTGCGGTCTGACAATGACAAAATGACACTGCGGTCATTTTGGAGATATTTTGATTTTTTGTTTACTTTGATGGCCTATAACTCAAAAAGTCTTTGGCCGATTTGTATTTGTCTGACTTTAAACGACGCCCCATTCATTTGTTAGCAGGTACACAATACATTATGCATATCGACCGGTAAAATCAGGAGATATTTTCAACAAAAACAACAAAACAGGAGGGGTGGGCGGATTCCACCCCTCCCTTCAGTGCGCGTGTTAACAGCCATAATACTATGTTCAGTTGTTGTTAATTCGCAAAAATCGGCACAAGTATGTTTAATATGACATCCGAGAAATGTGTGCACGAACTTCGATGGACCTGGTTGGGGCAAGACGGCCACCACAGTTGTTGAGGTGGCCGTCTCGCCCCATCACATTTACATACCAGTAACACGCCTTTAGGGCGATGACAGAGCGAGCGCGCTCTGGTAAAGCTAAAACAGGTTTGAAATATGAAACGGTAAGGGAGCACACGTGGTAGTAACACATAGTCATTTTAGTCCTCCAGAAAAATTGCCAGGCCTCAATGCATGCCAACATAAAAATTAAGTTGTATTACATTGTTCATGATCTCCTTTCTCAAATCCGCCAAAAGGGAGTACGTCCTGAGCGCTGCATGCTTCAAGCGTATAAATTAATGCTTAGAATAATACAGCCATTTTTTATCAAGAATCATTTTTGCAAGGTTTTTTGTTCATTTCGACGTTCGCGTGTGCCAACTGCCACGCGCTGTGGTACCAGCCCTATCAGAACGCAACATACCAAAATTAAACTTGATTTGATGGTCCTATCCAATGGGGAAAACCTGATCTCAGTCGGTGCAGTGGTTGCAAAGTTATTAGCTTCCGAAAAGCGTCTGTATGGCCGGGTCGGGCCGGTGTCAAATGTAAATTTGTCTAGTAAGTTGACGAGAAACCTCACGGGCGCCTTCGCGCCTGCTCGGTGATAATGGATGAGAACTGGTAAGCTTTGTCAGTGATGGTTTACCGGAAAATACACGTTGTCACAGTCAACCAACCGGTATGTTGCAAATGCCTTTTATATTCGGTAACAATGCAATGCAACGATGCAACGACTGCTTTCATGTTCGTGTGCGGTCCTCTTTATTTCATTGTCTATTACGATCTTTTTACCCCATTCATAGCCAGGTATTTAGTGCGGAATATATTTGACTAGTACTAGGTACCTAGGCAGGCACGTGACCATAATTTTTTTTATCAGGGGGGGGCACGTCAGTGGCAGATCAAATTTCGCTCCGTTTTCGTTACCGAACAAGTGTTGACGGGTGGTGTCGGGTCGTCGCAGAATCGCATTTTATCTAGTGTAAATTGGTTTGCGCAAAATCGCATTTTATCTAGTGTAAATTGGTTTGCGCAAATCGCATTTTATCTAGTGTTAACTGGCATGGCCTCCGTGCCCCCCTTGGCTACGCCCCTGTACACACATATACCACTGGATGCAGCACCAGCAGCTTGACGAGGTATATGAAACATGAGGGGTGCTAAATCGGACTACGATCCTCATTACATGCCTATGGCGGTTTATAATTGGACGATCTGTGGCCGTCTTGCCACACGGGTGGCCATCTTACCCCATGGGGTAGAACAAGACGTTTTTGCAGTGTTTTACGAAAATTTCTTATAAAGATTCACTTGATGAAATAGAAGATTCATGCTTCAGATATTGAGATATAAATGTCTAGAGATTGTTCTAACAAAATATGACGTTCATTCACCGTATTTGTCAGCGAAAACTAGCTCCGAAGTCAGGGTGGCCGTCCTAGCCCAACTCTCCCCTACCCATTTTAGGCAGGAGCAATTGCAATATTTCCAAAGCATGTTGTGTTGTATTGGTGCAACAAAAGATTGTCGATGCTAAAAAAAAAACAGTGGTGTCGCCATGGTCTTAAAATTAGTATGGATAAATCCGGGTACACGTATACTTTAACATGAGACCATATTAGGTAATGATCGCTGAAAATTACAAGGGCGAAGGGACAATGTCCCTAGTGTTTCCAGTGGGGGCGACGCCCATGCTAAAGAAATTCCTTTGCAGTGCTAACCATGCCAGATTGTTTTCGCTGAAACATATTAGATAAACACAATCTCAATCAAGCGTCATGTCAGCGAACCGGATAGTACATCCAAAGCTTTGCCAATATGGATCAAAGCGCTGCAAGAAAAGGCAAACAAATGTTCCCGTAGTGAGCAAACAGCCAGGTATATTGTATGCAATATGAAATACAGTATGAAACAGCCGCTCCCGGCCTGTAGCTCAGTAGGGAGAGCGCTGGGCTTTTTGCCCTTACCGGGGTGTGGCAGGCCGGGGTTCGAGTCGCTTCGAGCGCTTGCCATTTGCCCCTGACTGGGATGGCCTGCGGCCGGTGGCAGCGGCCACACTCAGGGTCAGGCGACGGTCGGGGGCGTGGTGGACCGTGTCCAGGTATATCGGGGCACATTAAGCCTTCGCTTCTAAATTCTGCCGGGTACCAGGAATTGCCCCAATCGGATGGTAGGGGTCAGGGCCTGCGCAACAAGCTCTGCTTAGCGTGGGTCCTGACCAGGGGCCGTATAATAGGGTAGAGTCACCAGCCGCCTCGGCGGCGTTCGGCGCGCGGTCTATTGTGATGTCTTTAAGGTCCGGCGGCCCGGGACCGGCGTGCGGGAGTGGGGGAAGAAAGGGTCGGGCAGCGATTGACAGGGAACGTCTATCGGGTATACCTGGCCGCGTAGTAGGGATACGATCAATCATTAACATCACATCAAGAAAATGAAAGTCAGGAAAAACAAATTGACGGCTATGGCCAGTCAGTGGTTGACGGAAAACCTTTCCTTAGCATCTAAATCACTAATTTTCTAGCCGTACGTCTGTCTGTGTATCTGTCTGTGTGTGTCCCATTTCTTCAGCCACACGTACAGCACAGACGGCAGCACCGATAACGGTGAAATTTGCACACACGACAGCTTCAAGCTTTGTGACGATCCACGGCAAACGGTGTCGGTCACAGCACGCGCCAGAAGGGGGCATGTTTTCCTTCTATCGCAATGACAAATCCAATCAAAATAGCCGGCGCTTGAAAAAGCTTTTAGGATTAGCTCGATGCTATTGGTTCTAGGGACCTCTGCTGAGCGGGGCCGCGAAATGAATACAACGCTGTAATACCTGTTTTGGTCGGCGTAATTCGGGTCGGCAAAGCTTGCCACCAAATATCATATTATATATATATATATATATATATATATATATATATATATTCTCGAAGAACATGCTGCGCTTGAAACGCACTCCCGTGTGACGGATCACGGTTGATAAATGCAATTTTCCAACGATTCAATGTAACCTCAAATAAGTTAACGGCACCACCGACGCCAACGGCGTCGGCTCTTCGCGCAGCAAAGCAAGCGGGGACCGTTTGTCTAAATCACTCATTTTCTAGCCGTACGTATGTCTGTCTGTCTGTGTATGTGTCCTCATTTCTTTAGCCACACGCACAGCACAGACGGCAGCACTGATGACGGTTAAATTTTCACACACGACAGCTTCAAGCTTTGTGACGATCCGCGGCAAAAAATCAAGTCGCTCCGATGCCGGTGTCGGTCACAGCACGCGCCAGAAGGGGGCATGTTTTCCTTATCTCGCAATGATAAATCCAATCCAAATAGCCGGCGCTTGAAAAAAGCTTTTAGCATTAGCTCGAACTACGATGGCTCTAGGGACTTCAGCTGAGCGGGGCCGCTAAATAAATACAACGCTGTAATGCCTGTTTTTTGGTCAGCGTAATTCGGATTGGCAAAGCTTGCCACCAAATATCATATTGTTATGTATGCCCCTTCATACGTCACCGCCGGGACGCCCCGCCCTCCGAGCCGGGCCTATTGGCCACTATAGAGGTGACACCCCCTGGTCCTAACCTTGGAAATCCATCCATTAGAAATGCTCGGACTAAATTTATAATAAAATCTGATCTGATTTGTCTGACCTGTCACCGATAGTAGAATTGCACGAGATAGTAGAATTGCAGGCACATATGACCACATCACATGCTGCGAGGTTTAAATCGCTCAGTCAAAAATATCGCAAGAAGTTGAAGTTGGATCAAACTATGGTCACCTAGTAACATGCGAGTTTTCTTGTCTCGCCAACCGAGCAGCACGCCCAACATGTCAACAGCAGGCATAAACGTCCAGCAGCGTTCTCCCACACTCCTACCTGATCTGATGACTAAAACTCCGATTCGATTCCTCGGATAGCTGCCTTGGGATAGGGGGAGCGTTTCTGACGCCATGAGACGGTAGCAGTTGCGCTGTCGTAAGCCCACGATACAACAAACATTGGATCCTTGACCATAGTTAAGTGAAACGCACAAATGTGCGTAAAATATCGTTACTCGCCTAGACCAAGGCTAAAACAGCATGAAAAACGTACTCAGTAATAGCTTCGTATTTGTGTAAGTGTCGTTCCTGTCGAGTGTCAAGGTCGAAACTCAATAACACTAGGGGACTAAGACGCTGATAAATTAGATAATTGAGCGAACATCCGAGCCATTTACCTCTGTTCAGGTAATTGGGCAAAGTTTTCAGGAATCGGGTTCTCTGTTAATCAAGTTGTCAAAGTTCAGGGCCGCCTCGAGAAAGCGGGATCCCAAGGATATGAGTCTATGGGTGGGACGACTTGG
>JAXIVJ010020194.1:0-13923 GCA_036785665.1 Chirona hameri
TAATAATTGGTATTGAAGACATATTTATTTTATGGAGTTATTGCGCTTAAAAGGGTGTGCTTTTTTCGATTTTCTAGTTGATTTACCTACCTTCAAGGGTGTTCTACTGCAGGACGCAATAGATTTGTACACAGGCTGGTCGGGATTCTAGTAGGACGAAATAGGCAAGCTTAGGCAAGGGTTTTCTTACATTTGCGTTTAATTTATGATTTCGAAGGAAACTTTCTTGGAAAATTTGGAAAATTTGCTCCAAGATAGGCCCATTCCGATTGCAGAAAACCATATTAATCAATAAGGAAAAAAATGAAATGGAAAGAAGGGAAAATTAATATCGGTATCGGAAGAAGGCTACCGAACTGGGTAGCCGGTAGGCATTGCCTACCTTGCCTACATGGAGAACCGCCCCTGGAATCTAAGTCCTTGCTCGTACTTGTACTATGCATATTCATGCACTAAGATGCAGCATATTTATAGTACTCTTCTATTCCCTTCGTGGGTCGTTTCTTGTGAGTTTTTTTATGAGCATGGCATATAAATATTCAATAAAGTAAATATTCAATCAAAGGGTTGACATATTATTTTTCGCATTACATACGGTTATAAATGTCACAAAAAGTTTTGCCAAAACGACTTTTATTTACTGACAACCATAAAGCTGGATTTTTTTTTTTTTAGTATTGGACCTAAGGCTAGGCTCCGCTATCAAATATCAATAGATTTGTTTTTGCTGGTCAAGTCTCACCACAGCTCCGACAAATTCCTCCAAACTCAACGACCTAAGGCTGGCATCTCAGTTCTAAGCCCCATTTTAAGGGGGAAACATTCCTCCTAACTGGGAGGCAGTTCCAGCCTGGCCGCGCCCGGTGCCCCGAATCTCGGAAATATCACTGACCTATCTGTGATGAGCCCGTTCAAATTAAGCCGATAATTATGTTAGGTACACATGTCATTAGTTGAGCGGGTGGCGGTTTTTGCTGACTCCGCCGGTCCTTCGCCACAGGAATGTCAGCCCTGCCGCCCAGTCCGAGGCCTTCCAGAGTACAGGTCTGCCCAGTCCGAGGTCTTCCAGGGTCCAGGTCTGTCCAGTCCGAGGCCTTCAGGCTCCAGGTCTGCCCAGTCCGAGGCCTTCCAGGGTCCAGGTCTACCCAGTTCGAGGTCTTCCAGGGTCCAGGTCTGCCCAGTCCGAGGCCTTCCAGGGTACAGGTCTGCCCAGTCCGAGGCCTTCCAGGGTACAGGTCTGCCCAGTCCGAGGCCTTCCAGGGTACAGGTCTGCCCAGTCCGAGGCCTTCCAGGGTACAGGTCTGCCCAGTCCGAGGTCTTCCAGGTCCAGGTCTGCCCAGTCCGAGGTTTTCCAGGGTCCAGGTCTGCCCAGTCCGAGGTCTTCCAGGGTCCAGGTCTGCCCAGTCCGAGGCCTTCCAGGGTACAGGTCTGCCCAGTCCGAGGTCTTCCAGGGTCCAGGTCTGCCCAGCCCGAGTTTTACAGGGTCCAGGTCTGCCCAGTCGAGGCCTTCCAGGCTCCAGGTCTGCCCAGTCCGAGGCCTTCCAGGGTCCAGGTCTACCCAGTCCGAGGCCTTCCAGGCTCCAGGTTTGCCCAGTCCGAGGCCTTCCAGGGTCCAGGTCTTCCAGTCCGAGGCCGTCCAGGCTCCAGGTCTGCCCAGTCCAAGGCCTTCCAGGGTCCAGGTCTGTCTGGTCCGAGGCCTTCCAGGGTCGGCCCGGTCCGGTCCGGTCCGGTGTTTCACAGGACTCGGCCCGGTCCGGTCCAGGGTCTCTCAGAGCTCGGCTCGGCCCGGTTCGGGGTCTCTCAGGGCCCGGCCCTGTCCGGGGTCTCAGGAGGCAGCTGTGAGTTTAGTGCGAGGTGAGCCACATTCCGAGATTGCCGTGTTCCGGCGGCGCGGGAGCCGCCGGTTTTTGTGACACCTGTCATTGGAGAGCTATCGGAGCTGAGATCGCCCCATGGCCGCACAATCAGACGACACAATCAAACGGCACAATCAGACGGCACAATCAGACGACACAATCAGACAGCACAATCAGACGGCACAATCAGACGGCACAATCAGACGGCACAATCAGACGGCACAATCAGACGGCACAATCAGACGGCACAATCAGACGGCACAATCAGACGACACAATCAGACGGCACAATCAGATGTCACAATCAGACGGCACAATCAGACGGCACAATCAGACGGCACAATCAGACGGCACAATCAGACGGCACAATCAGACTGCACAATCAGACGGCACAATCAGACGGCACAATCAGACGGCACAATCAGACGGCACAATCAGACGGCACAATCAGACGTCACAATCAGACGTCACAATCAGACGGCACAATCAGACGGCACAATCAGACGTCACAATCAGACGGCACAATCAGACGGCACAATCAGACGGTACAATCAGACGACACAATCAGACGGCACAATCAGACGGCACAATCAGACGGCGCAATCAGACGGCACAATCAGACGGCATAATCAGGCGGCACAATCAGACGGCACAATCAGACGGCACAATCGGACGGCACAATCAGACGACACAATCAGACGGCACAATCAGACGGCACAATCAGGCGGCATCAGACGACACAATCAGACGGCACAATCAGACGGCACAATCAGACGGCACAATCAGGCGGCACAATCAGACGGCACAATCAGACGGCACAATCAGACGGCACAATCAGACGGCACAATCAGACGGCGCAATCAGAAGGCATTGTGAGATCGAGCCTCGGCACGCCCGAACGCACGGCATTTGCTTCGCCGACGGATACAGAACGAGGAGAAGTTGTTTTGGGGATCAAATCATCCAGGAAGTTCTAGCAATTAGAAATAACATAATCTGTTTCGTTATGCATTAAGAAGGTATCCAAATTGAATTTACCTTCTATAAACAATATTCAATTACAAAATTAGCATGCGCGCGACATATGCCGTTAACTGCTGTATAGGAGTGACACTGGCGCATCAACCTAAGCAAATAAGTTGCCATGTCACATTGTTTTAGCGATGTGCTTAAAGATGTTTTGACTTTTCCTTTTCCCGGAATTAAAGAAAGTAAACTAGGATATTGTATGTCATCAGATTTCGGAGATCCTCGACCAATAAAACAGAATCACACAGATAAAAAAATCAGAACTGCTAAAAAATATCGCATCATGGAATTCGAGAAGAAAAAATCACGAAGATCGAAGTTTTAGCAAGCATCGACGGCATTGTCTAGCGAACATGACCTATATACCTATCACCACCACGGGTGTACTGCATCTCAGATTGCGGCCGTATAAAAGCCCTCCGTCTGTCGATACGATCTCCCTGGTCAGACGTGGTCAGCCGCTGACCAGTGGCGTCACTAGTGGACCAGTGGACCAGTGGCGTCACTGATCACTGATCAGCTGATATTGATCGGCGATCACTGGCCCTCTGCCGACGGCGGCACACAGAGGACACAAATCCGCCCTGTTATCAGCGATTTATGGCTGCTGTGAGACGGTGTCGTGCTGTAAACTTCTTCTGTTTCTTCCTCGAGGTTTGATGATGATGACCACAGAGCTCCTAGTTACTCCAAACTTATCTAACTCTCATCCTTGCAAAATCAACCAAGGACAAATCAATGGGATAACCGCGAGTTTTATTTTATAGACACATGGGTGCGGCTACCTGATTTGCAATAATAATAGGGATGAATGTTGTATTGTTTCATCTTCGTCTCACATGATCCCTCGCAGTTTTGAATGTCGCATTGTTTTGCACTCTCACTTCTTTCTTTTTTCAAATCATTGCACTCCTCCCTTTCTCTGCCGACCCGCTCTCCCCCCCCCCTCTGCTCCCTGTCCCGCGGGTTCCCGGTCGGAGCCGGGGTGCGCCGCTGATGACAGATTCGTGTCGGACCGGCGGCCACCAGTGCCGGCCTGGATCGTGACCGACTCGCAGCCCGCGACGTGACCGGGGCCGTGACTATCAGTTTCTCGGAGAGTCAGGCGGCCTGCGTCGCTCTCAGCCCGGAATCCAGTCTGTCCAGGCGAGCTAATCCGCGGCATTGCACGATGAAATGGTGCGCGCTGAGAGCCGACCGACGCCGCTCTCCGTCATGGTCAGAGACGGGCAGAACAGAACCCGCCGCCGCTCTCCGTCATGGTCAGAGACGGGCAGAACCGGACCCGCCGCCGCTCTCCGTCATGGTCAGAGACGGGCAGAACAGAACCCGCCGCCGCTCTCCGTCATGGTCAGAGACGGGCAGAACCGGACCCGCCGCCGCTCTCCGTCATGGTCAGAGACGGGCAGAACCGGACCCGCCGCCGCTCTCCGTCATGGTCAGAGACGGGCAGAACAGAACCCGCCGCCGCTCTCCGTCATGGTCAGAGACGGGCAGAACAGAACCCGCCGCCGCTCTCCGTCATGGTCAGAGACGGGCAGAACCGGACCCGCCGCCGCTCTCCGTCATGGTCAGAGACGGGCAGAACCGGACCCGCCGCCGCTCTCCGTCATGGTCAGAGACGGGCAGAACAGAACCCGCCGCCGCTCTCCGTCATGGTCAGAGACGGGCAGAACCGGACCCGCCGCCGCTCTCCGTCATGGTCAGATACGGGCAGAACAGAACCCGCCACCGCTCTCCGTCATGGTCAGAGACGGGCAGAACAGAACCCGCCGCCGCTCTCCGTCATGGTCAGAGACGGGCAGAACAGAACCCGCCACCGCTCTCCGTCATGGTCAGAGACGGGCAGAACAGAACCCGCCGCCGCTCTCCGTCATGGTCAGAGACGGGCAGAACAGAACCCGCCGCCGCTCTCCGTCATGGTCAGAGACGGGCAGAACAGAACCCGCCGCCGCTCTCCGTCATGGTCAGAGACGGGCAGAACAGAACCCGCCGCCGCTCTCCGTCATGGTCAGAGACGGGCAGAACCGGACCCGCCGCCGCTCTCCGTCATGGTCAGAGACGGGCAGAACAGAACCCGCCGCCGCTCTCCGTCATGGTCAGATACGGGCAGAACAGAACCCGCCACCGCTCTCCGTCATGGTCAGAGACGGGCAGAACAGAACCCGCCGCCGCTCTCCGTCATGGTCAGAGACGGGCAGAACAGAACCCGCCGCCGCTCTCCGTCATGGTCAGAGACGGGCAGAACAGAACCCGCCGCCGCTCTCCGTCATGGTCAGAGACGGGCAGAACAGAACCCGCCGCCGCTCTCCGTCATGGTCAGAGACGGGCAGAACCGGACCCGCCGCCGCTCTCCGTCATGGTCAGAGACGGGCAGAACAGAACCCGCCGCCGCTCTCCGTCATGGTCAGAGACGGGCAGAACAGAACCCGCCGCCGCTCTCCGTCATGGTCAGAGACGGGCAGAACAGAACCCGCCGCCGCCGCCTCACGCGCCGGCTCCTCCGCGCCGAGCGGTCCTCTCTCAGAATTAGACACTGCGCAGAGCGGTCCTCTCTCAGAATGAGACACTGTGCAGAGTGGTCCTCTCTCAGAATGAGACACTGCGCAGAGCGGTCCTCTCTCAGAATGAGACACTGTGCAGAGTGGTCCTCTCTCAGAATGAGACACTGCGCAGAGCGGTCCTCTCTCAGAATGAGACACTGTGCAGAGTGGTCCTCTCTCAGAATGAGACACTGCGCAGAGCGGTCCTCTCTCAGAATTAGACACTGCGCCGAGCGGTCCTCTCTCAGAATTAGACACTGCGCCGAGCGGTCCTCTCTCAGAATTAGACACTGCGCCGAGCGGTCCTCTCTCAGAATTAGACACGCTGCTGTGGAACTGTGGTCCCAGTGAGGAGTCATATGTAGACTGCAGACTGTTGCAGTCCCTCCGAGTGACGAGACACCGTCACACCGCGGAGCTGCGGTTTCTCGGAAAGGAGCCGCTCGGGCGCCGGGAAACTGAGACGACTGTACACTGTCAACTGTGTCGCCTGACCACAGGCATTCAGTGACAATGCCATTTTAACGAAATTATTCACCGATAAAACTGGTCTGTGGATAAAGATCTGTCCCGGCACAGAAAAATCAGACCTGCGGAAATGCGTCATTGGCTGGCGATGACACAACACAGACCAACCGTTCATTAACACCACTGCAACCACTAGCATCTGAGTGCATAATTTAGCGACAGTTATTTCTAATGAAGAAATGATGTTATACGAACGGTCAGCCGCGTTCCAATGTTTCAGTTTCAGCCGTTGTTACAGTTCAGATCAGAATTGCACCGCGGCAAAACGGTCGCTCCTAAAACGGCAAACGCCAATACTACGTTGATATCAGCTGTATTACCATGTGTTGACTGTTGGTCTGTTTGATGTGTATGTCTGTGTGTATTATGTGTATGCCTGTTTGATGTGTATGTCTGTGTGTATCTGTGCGCCTCTCGTGTTTCGCTGATCAACTGTAGCCGAGCCAGCCTCCCATAGCGTCATGCCGCATTCCACTCCGGCGCCCGTTAAAAGAAGCTCACGGCCACCTGCGCCGCGGGTTTCCCACGGATTCCATCAGTGCCGCCGCCGCGACATGACGGCGTTCAGATGTCATCACGTTAGCAACAGGGCTGCTCTGCGGCAGGCAGCTACCAGCGCTCCACCGTGCTACAGAACCGCCACTCGGCCTTCACCGAACCGTCACCAGACTACAGACCTCACCGGACCGTCACCGGACCGTCACCGGACCGTCACCGGACCGTCACCAGACTACAGACCTCACAGGACCGTCACCGGACCGTCACCGGACTACAGACCTCACCGGACCGTCACCGAACCGTCACCAGACTACAGACCTCACCGGACCGTCACCGAACCGTCACCAGACTACAGACCTCACCGGACCGTCACCGGACCGTCACCGGACTACAGACCTCACCGGACCGTCACCGAACCGTCACCAGACTACAGACCTCACCGGACCGTCACCGAACCGTCACCGGACCGTCACCGGACCGTCACCGAACCGTCACCAGACTACAGACCTCACCGGACCGTCACCGGACCGTCACCGGACTACAGACCTCACCGGACCGTCATCGGACCTTCACCAGACCGGCGTCGGCCGTGTCGCTCCGGCTGGTCAGCTGAGTTCAGTGCGGTGTGGGTGCCGGCGGTGACCCGTCAGCTGACCTTGTGCCGGCTGCAAGGTCAGGCTCGGCACCGTTCCCACGCCGGCCGGCCGGCTGCGGTCCGGGGCAGACCGGGGCCGGGCCGGGCCGGGCCGGTCCGGCGGTGATCGGAGGTCGGCCTGGTCTGACTGCTGCGGAGTGGCGGCCGCAGTCTGGCCACAGCTCACTCGCAGCCACTCGGCTCTCCAGCCCCGGCCCGGTCCGGTGCTGGTTACAGTGCAGACTGCAGACAGGGACGGACACATTCCGCACCGTGACGCGCCAACGGCCAAACGGAGCCCAGCCTCATCTAAAGCTTCCTGTGTAATCCGGAAACGGAACATCAACGCACACTAGGCGCAACACAGTCAATGGCAATACAAAGCGACTCATTTAGCGAATATCTGATGTGGAGTGGTCACGCAGACGCAAGAGGCGGAAAATTCGCCCAGGCAGAATCCACCGTCATCCGAAATTCATTCAGGGCATGTGAAACACGTTAACGTGCGGTTTGTGTGGCGTTTTTGGCATAGTCGGCGGGTTTTTGTCTGAGGTTTTGTCTCTGGCCAGTGGCTGGTCAGTGGCTGGTCAGTGGCTGGTCAGTGGCTGGTCAGTGACTGGTCAGTGACTGGTCAGTGGCTGGTCAGTGGCTGGTCAGTGGCTGGTCAGTGGTTGGTCAGTGGCTCGTCAGTGGCTCGTCAGTGGCTGGTTGGTGGCTGGTCAGTGGCTGGTCAGTGGCTGGTCAGTGGCTGGTCAGTGGCTGGTCAGTGGCTGGTCAGTGGCTGGTCAGTGGCTGGTCAGTGGCTGGTCAGTGGCTGGTCAGTGGCTGGTCAGTGGCTGGTCAGTGACTGGTTAGTGGCTGGTCAGTGGCTAGTCAGTGGCTGGTCAGTGGCTAGTCAGTGGCTGGTCAGTGGCTGGTCAGTGGCTGGTCAGTGGCTGGTCAGTGCCGGTGTGTTATCGGCGGCAGTAAACGTCAGTGGGAGCCGGCGGGAGCTCCATTGTTCGCGGCCGCCCCGCCGCCGCTGCCGAGCCGCCACAGACCCGCCTGTCGCAAGAAGGCAATCGCCAATTAGCGGCTATTGTCTCGGCGCAGTAGTAATGAACCGGGCAGAACCAGCGGCCGGCAGCAGCGCGGTGTGCTGTGTTTTTGTCGCTTATATTTGTCGGCCGGGCAGGAGGCGACTGGGCGCGGCCCGGTGAGCAGGGTTAGGACGCTGGCCGAGCGAGATGTGCAGGTGGTGCTGAGGAGTGGTGTCAGGCCACCCTGAGTCTGAGTGTGCTGACAGACACACTGAGGACCGGTGACAGGCCGGCTGCCGCCCGCCGACTGTGATCTGTTCAGAATGATGATCAGATGCCGATCGCTGATCGCAGACCAGCAGAGCGACACTATCCCTCAGACATCCGTCTGTCGGTCTGTCAGATGATGACAGATGACACAGACATACCAATGGCAGACATTGCACGCAGACTTGCATTGACAGACAGACAGGCCCAGTCTGTCAGACATCCGTCGCTCTGTGTTAAATGAAGTCAGACATCCGCCGCTCTGTGTTAAATGAAGTCAGACATCCGCCGCTCTGTGTTAAATGAAGTCAGACATCCGCCGCTCTGTGTTAAATGAAGTCAGACATCCGCCGCTCCGTGTTAAATGAAGTCAGACATCCGCCGCTCTGTGTTAAATGAAGTCAGACATCCGCCGCTCTGTGTTAAATGAAGTCAGACATCCGCCGCTCTGTGTTAAATGAAGTCAGACATCCGCCGCTATGTGTTAAATGAAGTCAGACATCCGCCGCTCTGTGTTAAATGAAGTCAGACATCCGCCGCTCTGTGTTAAATGAAGTCAGACATCCGCCGCTCTGTGTTAAATGAAGTCAGACATCCGCCGCTCTGTGTTAAATGAAGTCAGACATCCGCCGCTCTGTGTCTCTATTAGCAGACATCAGGCGGCTCCTCAGACATCAGGCGGCTCCTCAGGCATCAGACGGCTCCTCAGACATCAGACGGCTCCTCAGGCATCAGGCGGCTCCTCAGGCATCAGGCGGCTCCTCAGGCATCAGACGGCTCCTCAGGCATCAGGCGGCTCCTCAGGCATCAGACGGCTCCTCAGGCATCAGGCGGCTCCTCAGGCATCAGGCGGCTCCTCAGACATCAGGCGGCTCCTCAGACATCAGGCGGCTCCTCAGACATCAGGCGGCTCCTCAGGCGGTCTATCCGGTCCGGTCTATCTCCTCACTGCGACGGCTTCACCAAATGACAAGGCTTCTCCACTTCCCCGCCATACATCACTGGCCGGGCCGCTGCCCAGCCGACGCCGCCTGCTCGCCTCTCCATCCAGCGGGCCCGGCCTGGCCGGCCAGCGGCCAGCCTGCCTGCCTGCTGTCAGAGACTGACGGCCAGCTACTCAGTCTGTCCTGCTGTCAGCGGCGGCGGCGAGGGCGGCGGCGGCGGCGGCCGATCTGAGGTGCCAGCTGGCCACCGCGCCCCGCACCGCTCAGAGCCGTCATTCTGTTGTGGCGGCGTCATAAGGACCTTCTCAGAGCGTCATCGGGGCGTCATTGGGGCGTCATCGGGGCGTCATTGGGGCGTCATCAGGGCGACAGCGGCGGCCAGCTGTCCCCCTGACTTCCCAGATCTCGCCGCCCGCCCCGACTATGGAGGCCCAGCGCATTATTTCTCCTGTAATGACTTGCGCTGACCAACTGCCGTATGCGTCTGTAGCGTCTCTGCCTCTGTCTGTAGCGCAGTTCTTGCTTGCCCTGCGTCAAAGAGTCGTACACTTACAACATGCACTACTGACTATACGTTTCCCCGTGGGTGTGCGGCGTCGCTAGTGGTTTTGCTTGTGTGCACCTTCAGAGCTCCGCCACAGACGCAGGCTGGGAACTGGAGGGACTGGAGGGAGGGGAGGGGAAGGATGCGAACGCACGCGCCACCCCTGCCTCCCCTCCAGATGGCGGCGCAGCGGCCCGCAGCTGCTCTGCTCCGGTGGAGACAGGGGGAGAAAAGGGCCGGAGCCCCTACCCCGGCCCCGGCAGCGGACAAAACACGCGCGGAGGCCGCGGTAACACCTCGGGCCAGCCTCGAACAGAGCTCCGATGCTGCGGCCATTGAGTCTGTCAGACTGTCAGACTGTCAGGCTGTCAGACTGACCGTCTGTCGGGCCGGTCTGACCACTGCAGTGTCAAGACTCGGTGTGCAGGTGTTTTGTTCATTGCTAGAGACCTTGACGGAGTAAGAACCCCATTTGAGAAAGGGAATGGGTGAAAATGGAGACATTTTGTTTCCAATAAATGAACACCAAAGGCAGACTAACAGACAAAGCATAAGCTGCTTAGCTCAAAGTATTGCAATGCTACATTCCGGTCGTTTATTGGAATAGCGGATGCGTCGATTGAATGGTCATTCGATGCCCATGCTCATGCCGACTGGGATTTCGCGACCATGAACCCCACAGCCACATTCAAACGATTCATGCATGGATTAGAATGTGTCTAACCGGTTGCTATAGATCGCTTTTTGCGGCAATGGCCGTAGCTGATAGTTAGGTCATAGTTTGGTTGCCGATAGAATGCCAAGCCGCTTTGCATCTCATGTAATCCCACCGATCACACCACTAGTGGTATTCCCTACTATTAGTGGTATTAGTGGTATTACCTGCCCACTATGAGTGGTATTAGTGGTATTACCTGTCGCTGTCCACCGCGGAGATTCCTCTGAATAGCCGGGACCGTCTTGAAAGGCCGGCCCGCCCATTGCACATGGCTTCGATCGCTGCATCACCGGCTTATCGGCATACTTGATGGGCCGAGCGGCCGGTCAGCTCCCATTCGTCACGTGCTCGCAGGTCGCAGGTGGCACACCGCCGCCGGCGGCTTAGCGCGCATGCGCGGAGCGTCCGCCCGGCAGCTGGCCGCCGGAGACTGCAACACACACACAGGAACGGAACCGGCCGGCCCTGAGTACATGCAGTGCGGACGGGCCCAGTTCTCAGTCTGCCAGCCAGCCGCCACCGCCGCCGGCCGGCCTGCCTGAGCCAGATAGCGGACGCGTCCGTACCACGGACATCCTTAGGTGGGGCTGTGGACCATCCTTCAGAGGAATATGCTACTGATGCCCCCGGGATCCGGCCGGAGTCCTGGAACACCACACACAGCACTCGTTCGCCGGCTGGGATACGGCAGCGTTAGCCGATAATGTGATGATTTGTATTGTGTGCCTATCTCCGACCGTGTCATCCCAATGATATTCGTACTAAACACAGGAAATGATTCAGTTCGAATGCTGGCTAAATTATTACACATTCAACATGGCGGAAAGAAATTCCATTCGAAACCGTCCTCGTAAGGCTATTCGGATATAGCATGTATTAACCTATGCATAACCTCGTCCCACCTGTCATACAATGACAACTACATAATGTTCAGCTCCTCACGATTTATTTTCTCATTATGCTAAATGTTCTGCCTATATTGCATACAAGTTTGCGAAATAGCGTTGCACTAACATGTTCATATCTTGAAACAACTTTTAGCATTAAAATAACTCTCCTTTGGATTGAGTCTCGTGCCGCCTACTAAATATATACCTCCACCGTGCATCATGCAGTGCAACATTTGTCCATCCGTGTGATGAAGCTTTCTCGTTATATCACGGCAATCGCCTGTCGTAAATATGTGCCGCGGCCTTCACGGAGGGGCGCATTAATATGCCGCCCACCTGCTGCATACATTAATGGATACTGGTGCTTTGAGGCTTGTCTCGTTTAGTACACTGTGCTCTGTAGGCATGTATCGTGGCGGGTTTATGTAGTTTAATTAAATGTAGTTCCGTGTAAGCTGGATGTAAGCTACTTTCGACTATCTAGTGGAGCCACTGCAATAACCCTATTTTATCGCAATGCTTCCAACTTACTCCCTGAATCCCGCATTTACACAATATTTCTAGGCCCACACCTACCAGTGCTCTGCTCCGCTCGTTGCCGTCCCAGGTCACAGGTTACAGCTCCCAGCTCACAGGTCCCGCTCCCTGCCACCCCAGCTCCCAGCTCACAGGTCCCGCTCCCTGTCGTCCTAACTCACAGCTCCCAGCTCACAGGTCCCGCTCCCTGCCGCCCCAGCTCACAGGTCCCGCTTCCTGCCGCCCCAGCTCACAGCTCACAGGTCCCGCTCCCTGCCGCCCCAGCCACAGCTCCCAAGTCACAGGTCCCACTCCCTGCCACCTCAGCTCACAGATCCCAGCTCACAGGTCCTGAGCTGGGATCCCTGCCGTCCTAGTCCTAACGCACAGCTCACAGGTCCCGCTCCCTGCCGCCCTAGCCACAGCTCCCAGCTCGCAGGTCCCGCTCCCTGCCGTCCGACAGGTCCCGCTGCCTGCCACCCCAGCTGACACGTCGCCGTGTCTGGAGGCGTCGGGCCGTGACCGCCACACACCTGCCGTCCGGGTGTGATTATACAACACACGGCCCGGTCACAACCTACTGTGAAACACAACACACGGCCCGGTCACAACCTACTGTGAAACACAACACCGCGGCCGGCACCACCTGCCGTATCGCCCCGCAGATCAGGCCACGTTAACGTGGCGGAAGGAAGGGCGGCGCGCGCCCGAGATGTCCGATAGCCCTGTCCTGTCCCGAGGTGGTATGTTTGATAACCCTGTCCTGTGCCCAGGTGGTATGTCTGATAGCCCTGTCCTGTCCTGAGGTGGTATGTCCGATAACCCTGTCCTGTCCCGAGGTGGTACGTCTGATAAGCCTGTCCTGTCCCGAGGTGGTATGTCCGATAACCCTGTCCTGTCCTGAGGTGGTATGTCCGATAACCCTGTCCCGTCCCGAGGTGGTATGTCTGATAACCCTGTCCTGTCCCGAGGTGGTATGTCCGATAACCCTGTCATGTCCCGAGGTGGTATGTCCGATAACCCTGTCCTGCCTGGGGTGGTATGCCGGGTTTAGGGCGGTGCGGGCGGAAGGCCGTGGCCCAAATTACCGGCCGGACGCCAGACGCCGGGCGGCCGGCCGACCTCGCCACGCTCCGCTGCCTGAGTTGCAGTTCTCAGCAGACCCCCTGAGTTACTACTGACGACTTCTTAGCAGTGACCTTTCCTCGGAGGCAAAGTTTGGCGGCGGCGTTCGTGAAACCGGGGATAAGAGAGTTTGTGATCTCGGGAAATATCTTCGAATTCAGCTCTGTGGAATCGGGGGCAGACCATTCGTGACAGCCGAACAAACTGAGTTCCGTTCCCTGTACCGGACGCTATACATCTATTTTTGTGGTATGCAAGATAAACAATGCATTTTTGTGCTCCCTCTGGAGTGTGCGTCTATTGTGTTGTGCCTTTTTACAGGTATAGCCTTCCTACGTGTGGTGTTTGTCGGTAAGTCAGCCTGTTAAGTGTGTATCGGCTGAGAGATAATTATCGGCCTATCGTTGGCCAAGCCCTCGAGCAGTAAGAATGCAGTCCGAACTGTCTGAACAGACAGACAGCTGGGACTGTGGAGCACTGTCGCGCCCCTCTCCAATGCAGCGAAAACGAACGGCTCAAAACTTTCTCACGGTTACCGAAACTTATGAATCCACATAGTGATAAAATGGTACATAAAGGTATTTTGATCAAAGGCTTCCAAAGGACGTCTGATATTTTCTCGAATATTTTTTTCAAGTCTTTCCACAACATTAATTTCACATTTTTTTAATCGTGTAGCAGATGAACGACAATTTGGTGTCAGTGTTACGCTTCCATTATAAATGTTCACCCCAGCGCAGCCCGACTAGTGCTGGTCTCGTCTAGGCTCGGATTGGCTGTGCCTAGCTGGGCTGAGCACAACTCAGACCGAAC
>JAXIVJ010020195.1:0-13921 GCA_036785665.1 Chirona hameri
CGGACCCCTAGATCCGCCAGTGGACAGGTCGGAGGGGCCCCTTGAGCATGTCGGCAGGGTGACAAAGCAGCCAGTTCAGTCCCTGGTCAGGTCGGAAGGACCTCTGAACAGGACGAATTGGCCCCTTGACACATCAGAGGGGCTTCTTGGAAGTTCAGAGGAGTCCCTGGTCGGACACGGAAGGGGCCCCAAAACACGCTGGAGCTCCCAGATGAAGATGAAATACAAAGAGGACTTACTCCACAATAAAAATATTAAAATCGGAGCTTTCGGGTATATTGTAACACCCTTCGTCAGCGATTAAGAGGCATTCGGTAACAGGTCATTGCTTGTCTTTAAGACGAGCAATGACATGTTACCGAAATGCCTCTTAATCGCTAACGAAGGATGTTACAATATGCCCGCAAGCTCCGATTTTAATTTGTATTGTACAGTAAGCCCTCTTTGTATTTAATATATATCACCCACTCCACATCATGTCTTCCCGCGGATCCCAGATGAATCTCTGAACAAGTCAGAAAGGCGTTGAAAAGGTCGGAGGCAGTGGCGGATCTACGGTTGGACAAAAGGGGCCCCCCCAAAACGAAATATCGGTAGGCAAACGTATGTTCCCCCCCCCCCCAACCGATCCGGCAGGTTGTGATTTTTGTCCTGGTACAGTGGCAGATAAATCTTTCTTCGAAAATACGATTTTTCTTGATTTTGTACATGGGAGACAGCCAAAACAACACAGAAAGACACTCCCCCCACAAAAAAAAAATGCCGTCCGACCATTCTTTGATTTTCTTGAAAAGTTGTGCACTGGGGGTTTCAAGGGCGGGGAATTCATTGGTGGTGACCAACAAATCCAACAAAATACATTTTCCAAGATGCAGCCTTCCGTATTTTCCCAAGTTCACTGTGCAGGCCTAATTTTGACGACCAATAACTCCGAAACTAAAAGGGCGATTTTGATTTAAACAAATTCTTTGGATCAGGATTAGTCGAAGAACAATTTGGCAATCATGGAGTTTCGATTTTTTTCACGTGATTTCGTGACCTACTTTTTACGCCGTGACCTTGACCTGTTGGAATCTGAAATTAACATTTCCGTCTGATGAAGATTTGAGCTTCATTGATGTCCTTTCGTATAATTTTTGTTTACAAAAATGGGGTTCGACCTGTAAAAAATAATGTTTGAGTCATGCAATGCTGACATAATACGCTGTTTGGGCACCTGTCCGTCGATAACTTCGCATCTACTTGACATACGCTTTCGAAACAAAGTCCAAAGTGACTGCTGATGACGAAACCTCTCGGTTGGTGCCTGCTACACCGACATCAGGTCGCTCATATGACCTGCCAGGCCAATACAACGTAACGTACCCAAACAGCGTATTGTGTGCATTGCAAGGCTCATAAGTAGTTTTTACAGGTCGAACCACACTTTTTAGATTTTGTATACGAAAAGACATCAATGGAACCCAAATTGTCGGCCCAGATACGGCCCAGATAATCCCCGACACCTACCTAGTTCAATCGAAATGTGAGAAGTAGGGGTGTTATGGTTTGGTCGATCTGACGTGGACTGCAACCGGGTGACCTCTCGGTCATGTGACATTGAGGTCACAGAGCGACTACAGGGAGCTTGATGTATATCATTGAAAGCAGGTCGACGAGATACCTAAGCATAATGCCGTTTAATTGAGCTACCTAGCACAATTACGTGCAAAGTTATTACCAAAGACGTGCTGGTGACCATTATTTTTTATAAATACAACAAATATAAATATTATATCTAGAAGAAAAAAAACTCAACAATTTTTTAACATCGATGGTTTATGTATCGATGTCCATTCTGGCATGGAAAAAAAATCAGAATTTTAAAAGGACCACATTATAAAATCGCTTGATTTGACCTGAGATCACGTGTTGAAATAGTAAAATTGCCGAATTTCAAAAAATGATTGCATCATAATAATATATTATTCCTGATGGTTCTGGTGATTACCGAGCGGGCGCGAAGCGCCCGTGAGGTTTCTCGTCAATTTACTAGACAAAATTTACATTTGACCCGGCCCGAATCGGCCCGACACGGCAGAACAGATGCTTTTCGGAAGCTAATAACTTTGCAACCACTGCTCCGATTGAGATCGGGTTTTCACCATTGAGATAGGTCCCATCAAATTAATTTTTGTTTTTAGTATGGTGCGTTCTGATAGGGGTGGTACCACAGGCGCGTGGCAGTTGCGCACACGCAAACGTCGAAAAGAACAAACATCATTCTTGATCAAAAATGGCTTTATTAATCTAAGCATTAAGTTATACGATGAAGCATGCAGCGCATCGCCAAAAAGGACGTACTCCCTTTTGGCGATTCGAGAAAGGAGATCATGCACAATTTAATACAACTTAATTTTTATGCTGAACAGTGCATTGAGGCCTGGCAATTTTTCTGGAGAATTATAAGGACTAAAAGGCCTATGTGTTACTACCACGTGTGCTCCCTTACCGTTTCATATTTCAAACCTGTTTTACCTTTACCAGAGCGCGCCCGCTCGGTCATCGCCCAAAAAGACGTTTTACTGGTATATATGTTTATATGACTCGCATGATTAGCGAGTGGGCGCGAAGCGCCCGTTAGGTTCCCCGTCAACTTACTAGACACATTTACATTTGACCCGGCCCGAACCTGCCCGAACCGGTCCGACCCGGCCCGACCCGGCCGTACAGACGCTTTTTTGGAAGCTAATAACTTTGCAACCGCTGCTCCGATTGACATTGGGTTTTCACAATTGGATAGGACCATCAAATACATTTTGATTTGTGTATAGTGCGTTCTGATAGGGGTGGTACCACAGCGCGTGGCACATGCAAATGTCGAAATGAGCAAAAATCATTCTTGATCAAAAATGGTTTGATTTATCTAAGCATTAATTTATACGATGAAGCATGCAGCGCTCAGGACGTACTCCCTTTTGGCGGTTTCGAGAAAGGAGATCATGACAAATGTAATACAACTTATTTTGTATGTAGTTTGTCCCAGGGAAGCAACAGATACCGCTCGGTTACCGCCGATTAAGGCGTTTTACTGGTTTAGATGGGAGATATTGTCCGCTGAAAATTTGAGTTTTGCTTGACATTACAAAGTTACCCGAGGCTGTAACTCGAAAACCATTTGACGGACGAGGCTGACAAGTTCACAGCGTAAATCAACAGCCCAGATAACCCCAGACACGTAGTTTTATCGAAATATGAGATGTAGTGTGCTATTTAGAGATTGTTTTGGTCAATCTGTTCTGGAATGCCCCAATTGCCCCTCCACCCCCCCCCCCCCCCCTCCAACGACAAATCGGTAGGCAAATGCATATCCCCCAACCGTTCCGGGAGGTTGTGATTTTTGTTCCGGGAAGGCGAGATTTACTCCCCTCCCCGTTAACGAAACTTTCGTGCTGACGACCCGACGCCCCCCCCCCCCCCCCTCGCTCAAAGACCTTTCCCGCTGACGATCCGACGCCCCCCCCCCCAATCCCCGCTCAACGACGCTGCGCTGACGACCCGACACCCACCCACCCCCCCCCCCGTCAACAACTTTTCGCTGATGAAACTGATCGAAATTCACCCCCCCCCCCCCAACTCGAAACCTAGATCCGGCACTGGTTGGAGGGGCCCTAGACGATATGAAGGGACCCTGGGCCTTTCAACAGTAAGAATCAGGGCGCAGCCAGGGAGGGCACAGGGGGCACGTGCCCCCCCCCCCCCCCCACCCATATTGGGTCGAGAGGCCCGAAGGGCCCCTCGGCCCAATGGGAGAAGGCCTCGGCCCCTCAGCCCAACTCCTATGATAGGTATCGACGTAAAACTTACAGTACATTATGCTGCATTAATTCTACGTCTTTTCACAAAAGTTCAATGAAATTGATGTACTTTGGGAGATCACGCCATTTTTGGTCGAAAACGATAAATGTTTGACAAATCGTAGAAAATCGAGTTTTGAGGCAGATTGTAAATAAAAAACGTCAAAAGAAAGGAAATAGCATTCTCTTCAAAACTGCTATCTCAGATTTGCGAAGGTTTGGGTTTTTGACTCCTCAAAATAAAAATAAAAAAAAATTCCAGAAAACTTTTAACATTTTTTCTTCTTGAAGATATGAAAAACGGAATATATCTGAGTGAACCAGGTATGGACGATACCCCAAACCAACTTTCAAAACAATATCTTAATTGACTTATGGCTCCGTAAGTATAAGTAACTCATGACGTCATTTTTTTTAAGTTACGTTTTTTGGCTTTTATTTACCAGATAGACAAATAAATGCCACCACTGTTTTTCTAAGACAAAACTGGTCTAGAGACATGCCTTTTTTTATTTAGATTAATCAATTTCAAATTTTGACCTTATGTGACCTGACCTTGACCATATATGGTGTCAGGTTGTGAAAATGGCTGCTACTATCAAATTCTACGTGTAAATAACCCTCCTCTTAGTAGACTTCTTGCCAAAAGTGACCTTTTGTGACCTGATCTTGACCTTGACCTTTGCTTACAATTTCACTTTTTCCTAATGGAGGAGATGCATTATATCTTTGAGAGTACTTTGTGCGATAATAGTCTCAATCTAAGGCTTTGGATGGAAGTATGGCCCAAAAACTAAAATACCTGAATTTTGACTTTTGACCTGGCCGTATCCTGAGATGTGACCGTATTTTAAAAAATGTCTCGTAAGCGTAAGCGTTAGATGAGACTCATTGAGAGCTTTCGATTACGGCCTTGCGCGTCTCGCTGCGGTTATTGGTTCGGAATATAACGAGGGGGCAGAATCTGCCCCCCCCCCCCCCCTCCAGCGTGTTCAACCGAATACCCCAGCGGGGCGCGGGTTAGTTTGTCTTTTTAAATCAGAAAATATGTCAAATTTTGGGCGAAATTGGGCGGTTTGGGGCATGTCAGCTTGCCCCCCCCCCCCCCCCCCCTCTGCTGGATCTGCCAGTGGCCATAAACTAAGACAAGCTACTTGAAAATCCCGTGAGCGCTAACATTTTCAACGGAAGTCTTATACGTTGCTATTTTCTGAAGTTGTCTTTCCAAACTTACGACGGATCGTTTCGCGTAAAGCGCCTCCACACTCCATAGTCTACACATTAGTGACTGTGAATTACCTCGAATTTATGTGTTTCCAATGTAATATGTCACAAACGTGAGCAATCGGGACAACGTAAAATGTTGAGGGCCAGACGATCCGCGTTGCCTCTTATTGATTGTGTTGCTGCTGGGACCATCAAGATGCCTTGTGCGTGCATCTAAAATGGTTAACCCACGCACAGACGGGGTTCGCACCAAGTTCGAACTGACGGGGGGTGGATACCCGCCCCTACAAGATTTCAAAAGTCATGCAACGTATAGCGACAAACAGAAACAAGTTAGATAGCTCGAAACAAACAAGGTCAAATGAAAGTACTAAGTCATTATTTTAGGTCAGGTCATTTAGGTCATTGAGGTCACCAGATGTCAACAAAGGTAAAATTTAGGCCATAAATGGGTGTCCTTACCAAAACCCGTCTATATCTCGAGAACAAAAAGAGGTAGCGACGCGCGAGAAGAAAAAAAACGTCCGAAAGATTACTGGCGGATCCAGGGGGGGGGGCATCAGGGGCAAATCCCCCCCCCCCCCGCAGGAATCTGGGAGGGGGGGGGGCATTCAATACAAGTATGCCCCCCCCCCCCCCGTGCCTTCCCTGCACTGAACGTGAAAAACAATGATCCTATGAGAAAACTTCATGAAAACGGAAGTATTCTTCTCTCGAGTGATTGAATTTGAAGTTTGTATGTCTCCCTTTTTTAATAATAGAGAAAACAGCGCACCTGATGCCATTCAAGCAACCCCAACCGGGAAATTTCGCGCCGCTTCGCGGCATAACACAATTTTCGCAATTACTTATACAAATTTGGAAAATGGGAAAATGAATTCCATTAGGTAAGTGTCTGGCAGAGGCTCTCCTTGGCTCTTATTGCTGGCACTGGCGGATCCAGGGGGCATCAGGGATAAATACCCCCATCTTCCACAGGAATCTGAGAAGGGCATTCAATACAAGTATGCCCCCCCCCCCCTCCCCGCACGTTCCCTGCACTGAACGTGAAAAACAATGATGTTAGGAGAAAACTTCATGAAAACGAAAGATTTTTTCTTCTCTCGAGTGATTAGTTTGTATGTATCCCTTTCTTTCAATGATAGACAAAACAGCGCACCTGATGCAATTCAAGCATCCCCAGTGACACTTAACCCGCACCCCACTGGGGGGGGGGGGGGGGGCAGAATCAGCCCCCTCCCGGATTTTCTCAATAATTTCAAAACTATGATAGATATCAACGTCAAACTTTCAGTACCTTTTTAATTATACGCCTTCTCACTCAAAGTCCAATTAAATTGATGTAGTAGTGTGGGAAATAATGACGTTTTAATGACGCCATGTCATGACATTTTTGGCGGAAGAACGATAAATGTTTGAACAATCGTAGAAAATAGAGTTTTGAAGCAAATTGCAAATAAAAACGTCAAAAGAAAATAAATGACATTATCTTCAAAATGGCCATCTCGAATATTCGAAATTTGTGTTTTGACCGTCCAAAATAGGAAAACTTTTTTCGGATTTTGTTTTGTTTGTTGTGAATTTGAATAGTGAATTTCTTAGCTTGCATAATTTCTTAGCTCGTAAGGCGACCGGCCAAATCTGCGGGGAAAAATGGGGGTACCTTTTTGCCACAAAAAGATGCCCCCCACGGAGAGAGGCTGGATCCGCCAGTGCGAAAGATAATTGAATTTGTTGTCACTCAGGCTTCATCAAATTTGATCTCGGGTCAATAGCTAGCTCAGGGAAGGCCATCGAACGTGAAACATTCTCAAAATAACGGAATTGTTTTTAGGGAATAACTTTTGAGATACGCATGATAGAGTGATACTTACAGTTTTCACCATTGTGTTTCTCTGTCGAGACACATCGAATGGTATATCGGATGATCATGACCTAGTTAGGTCATATTCGAAAGTTGGCCTGTCCTGTGCTCAGGTCAAGGCAGATCAAGTTCAAATTTGACATCAATCAACATGTCTCGACGAGCGAAGCACAATGTTGATAACTCCATTACTCTACCTTCATTTGGCAAAGAGTTATTGAATAAAACAAAACACGTAACCTCTTGGGTCACCTGAGTTGACCTCGTAGAGGTCACATAACAAAAATGTGACTTGGATCTTTGCATTTGGCATAAGAATCGTGTAGGCACCTGGTGAAAACTGGTCAAATTTAAGCGTTTTCTGTGGATTTCTACGTGTTTTTATTTTCTCCATTTACTTATAATGGAAGTTTATCAAATTGAATTGAACTTCGATCACCGATATTACAAATTCGAGATACACGAATTGTAGGTTCTCATGGGCTATGGCCTAAATGAATCCTGTGAGTCTCAAACCGCTCGGTCGATCACTTTGGCACGACCACAAACTTTCAAAAACTTGCATGGAGGTGGGATCACTTAACGTGACTTGTTGACCTGACCTGAGATGACTCGAGATAAAAAAAAAAATGGCACACAATTTGGGTGATGGTTCCCCAAAGAGTTACGCCAAGTTTGGCGGCGCTGCGTGTCGACGTTTTTCAATATTTACGAAAACCTCAGGGGACGGATATCCGCCCACCAAGTCGGCGCGCGTGTTAATACCTCACATCATGGTGCCAACAGGGATCAGTTGCCGCATTTATTTTTTGATCAGACTAAGAACTTATCAGTCAATCTACGCATAGGTTCTGTTCGACATGGGCCTGTCCGACGTTTTTTGTTGCGACTATTTAGGGGCCCGGCAAAATATAGTGGCCCAAATCCAAGGATATACCATTTTGCGCCATTGTTTTTTTTTTTTGGGGGGGGGGGGGGTTGATCGAGGGGCCCCTCGGGATGCTGTGCCTCTCCCCCCCCCCCCCCCCCCGTTGATGAAGGTCTGTCTGCGCCCCTGGATCTGACCTTAGGTCACCGATATTATAAATCCAAGATCAACGAATTGTAGGTACTTATGACCTTATAAAAAAGTCCTGTGAGTTTGAAACCGCTCGGTCAATCACTGTGGCTTTGACACGACTTTCAAAAACTTTCTTGGAGGTGGGGTCACTTAACAGGACCTGTTGACCTGACCTGAGATGACTCGAGATACAAAATTACACAAAATGTGGATAATTGATGCCCAAAGAGCTATGCTAAGTTTGGTGGCGCTACACAACAGATGCCCAAAGAGCTTTGCTAAGTTTGGTGGCGCACACACCGCCGTTTTCCCAATATTTACAAAAAACCTCTGATGGGCAGATATCCGCACCCCACGTGGGTGCGCGTGTTAATACTTCACATGGTGCCAAAGGGAGTCAGTTGCCGCACATTATTTTGTATCAGACTACGTACTTATCAGTCAATCTACGCATGGGGTCTGTTCAACATGGGTCTGTCCGACGTTTTTTTTCTCTCGATTATTTAGGACCCTGCAAAATATAGAGGCATAAATTCGAGGAGATACCATTTCGCGTTTTTTAGGGGGCCTTTGGCCGAGGGGGCCCTCTGGGGATGCCGTGCCCCTCCCTTGCCGAAGGTCTGGCTGCGCCTTTGGTAAGAATGCAGTTGTCCGGGGTATACAACTCAAAAAATTGCGATGCTCCGTGGCGCAATTTAACTGCAAATTCAATTATATGCGGGTAATACAAAATAACGGGCCGTTTCTCGCTGCATTGATGTGCTATGTTGCTACTTTCCTATATAATTGGGCAGAATAGTTCACTTTAACACTTTTTGTCATTTTTAGAGATCCGCACCATACGCAATGCGACGCATTGATGAGAATGATGAGATATATCTAGGGCATAAGACTCAAAATTTTCGCGCCGCTCCGCGGCGCAATTTGTTTAAGCGTTCCAGATCTTGAGCTTACAAAAAAATTCCAAGTTGGTATAGCTGATTCCAAATTGGTGTCGCTGGTTCCAAAGTTGATATGGCAGTTTGCTAACTCCAGCTCTTAAAAGTTGGTATGGCCCATGCCATACCTGTCATACTGCATTTTCCATCCGTGTAACGTGCATTTTCATCCGTTTTGCTTGGCTCTTTCAACGCTTGGTAAGGGGCCCTTTCAGCGCTCGGGAAGGGGGCCCTTTCAAGGCGCCCTCCCCCCCCCCCTCCTGGACGAAATCCTGGCTACGTGCCTGCCTCTCAGGCCTGAAATGGGCCCAAATGCCGCTTCGGATATTTATGGGGACTATCCCCCCCCCCCCCCCCATGTGGCGGGCCCCCCGGACCGGATGCACCTGTCTAGAAAAATAATGGCTACGCCCCTGGCTATGATGATCTACATTGAACATTCTTTCGTTACCTTCAGTCAATATCTTCAAGGTCAAACGAGGTCACGAAGGTCAAATGTCACAATTTTGGGAATTTGACCTCTGTGACGTCACAGGTCACCAGCAATGTGTCGAAAGTTGTTTTCGGGGATGGATATTGACATTGTCTACCGAATGGCGTTTGAATCATCTCGATCCGAATGTTGGTTCCGAAGATATCGCTTTGCCGACCTCGATTCTGGCCGCCATCTTGGAATGAAAATCCATATAACTAAAAAAATTATCTACCGATTCTGACTTGTTTACGTCAACCGATCCGCTATTGAGTTGGCGTTAATCTTGCGTAAACAACACCGCCCTGCTACGTTTTATTTTTATTTTTAGATATTCAGGAAAAACATGTGGGGGGACAAAAGTGTCCCCCCCTCTACTGCGCGTGTCAAGCTCAATTATACCAATGTCAGTAAATAATTCAGTGCTTTCAACATTTCTTGCGTTGTTATTTTCAAACGTTTCAAACGAACTGCATGCACCAGGAATGAGGGGACGTCGAAAAATAGACTTTCTACGAAATATCAAGGGTATGGGCGACCAAAGTGAAGAACAATTTTCCAACACTTTTTATGAATTGGAAAAAATGATGTTTGAGATAATCCAAATCCACAGTAACGTTGGATAAGGCACATTTTTTAGAGGTATTGAGGAACTACATTCAAATATAAATTAATAATGAGCAGGACAAGCATTTAAGTACCCCAAAAGTGCAAAGTACTTCCCGGTACCGTTGTGTTAAGCGTGGAGCGCTTAAGCGTCTTCAAATTGAAACAACTTCGGTTAGATATATTTAGATGCGGTGTGATTATATTATTGTGATACATTTAGGTGTGATGAGATTAGATGTGAATGGATTTGCATATAAGTTTGTCTTCTCTCCCATTTTCAAGTACTAACCCCATTTTTGTGGACAAAGGTAAAGGTAATTATTTCTGTTTGAAGGGAATGTTTCACCCTTCTGGAAGTTGTCAAATACGCACTGGTTGTAGTCGAAAATATGAAGTAAGTGCTGCTGAAAACGATGGTGATATTTTTATCTATCAAAAAGTCACTTAACTTACCAGGGGGGCTATTTCCCCCCCCCCCCCCCTCTCGTTATTTTGCAATAACCCCTAAATCAACACGAGTATCGTCACCAAACTCGCAGTACCTTCTCTTACTTCAATCTTATACATGTTGGCCAAAGTAAAAAGATGAGGTTTTGATAGGTCAACCGGGAATGACGTCAGAGTGACGTCATGTTCTTCGGTTTTTGATGAAAGATAATGGTTTACGGAAAACGCTATCAAAGATACAATGTTTGAGATAAATTAAATTGTCTTAAATCAAATTACTGATAATAGACCAGGCTATCAAACTGCCATCTCCGATTTTTAAGTTTTTTTAATTCAAATTTTGAGAAATCCAAATACATTTTGTGTTTGTTTTTACAACATTTTCAACAAAAATCAGAATTTTCCAAAAACCGGAATATGTGATCGAGACGTGTTCGGTGAATATGTGTACCAAATTTGAAGTCGATATCTTCAAAAATGACTGACTTATGCCACCTTTCAAGGACAAAAATCGACCACCTCTCACAGCATTACTATGCATAAAAAATGCATTTCCATTTTTGCTTTTCACTTCTATTTATATGAAACAAACAATGTTCTAAGGTCAGTTTTCGCGTGCTAGACGAAAAACAAACCCATAAACATGTGTTACAACGCCTAATGACCGTAATCTGCAGTTTGACCTCGTGACCTCGGATGACCTTGACCTGGCCCAAGGTCATAAACAGCTTAGAATGGTACTTAGAAGTGTCAGATACACGAATCATACCTATTTATAGACTGCTTATGCGTTTAATATCACAATTTTGCGCGGCAATTCCATCCATCGAGACCTTTTGACACGGTCAAACATTTTGTACTTGACCTGACCTGTGACGTCATCGGTGATTTCGAGGTCAACAATATTATGTTTCTCTCGATAAATTGTCCAGGGCTATCGAATGCTGTTTGAATTTTTACCATCGGTCTAGTAGTTCCGGAGATGCGAGGGGGGAATAGCCCCCCCCCCCCCCCAGTAAGTCGCGTTATGGAATATGCCCCAGTAACTCGCGGGTTAACTTTATACAAATTAAGGCTTTTAATTTGGGATGATGACGTCATTATTGAGCTATAGACCGCCGCTGATTGGCTGATAAAGTGGGATTGGCTGACAAAGTGGCTGTTTGCCAATCAGCGGCGGCACTAGCCCTATTTTGCAAATGGGAAATTAAATTGCTTAAAAACGGCTAAGTTTTGGGGGAAATGACCTAGTATTTTCGACATTTAAATAACGGCCAAAGATAATGGTTATCTCAGTTCAAAACCAATACAAAGGTGAAACATTCCCTTAACAGCCAGTCTTTGAACAGCTTTTGATTTCCATCTTTTGCGTCCCAAATCGCTAAAGAAATCGGAAGACACAGGAGGAAACGCTCCCAGACAGTGGTGGGAGCAGGGGCGTAGCTTCTCCAGAAAAGTTGAAGGGGCTGAGCTGGGAAAAATCGCTTAAAATACTATTAAAATCCACAAAAATTCAGATTTCTCCCCGGATTTGACCCACTTCATCGTCCAAGTTAGGGGGGCCGAAGCCAAGTTCGGGGGAGGGAAGGGGGGGTGAAGCCCCCTCAACTGAATAGCATCCTACACTAGAGCCCTTCATGGGACACATTTTCAGCCCCCATCCCGTGCCATCCCATGCCGGGCCATTCAGCCAGAGCCAAACCCATTCCAATCCGAATTAATAATTGATGGGGCTCCCATTCCCACCCGTTTCAGCATATTTCACCCGTTTTAGTGCTAAACAATGATATGGCCTATCCCAAACCCGTTCCAACCCTTTACATTTCAAAAGAATTCCCCCATTCCCACCCATTTCCATTCCATTCCCATTCCCATATGGGATTCCCATTCCATGAAGGGGGCTCTATCCTACACCTCTGGGTGGGAGGTCAAAGATCGCAGTCAGTGGCGTGCTTAGCAAACTCGGCTCAGTGGGACTCCAATCACATTTGAGCTGATTTTAGACATTTTCTCGTGCTCAGCTCTCCTTGTATTCCGCTTTACGCAACATTAATTCCATCCTAACCTCCCAAACGCTGCCCTCGGCCTCAAACTCCATCCATGGCTGTGATATTTCACTCCCCACCTGGACTGAGAAGACAACGCCGCTGAGACAGATTTGGCTACGGCCGCCGCCGCGCCGCCGCCGCCGCCGCCGCCGCGCCGCAGATGTAAAAATAAATATAGTGCACTGCCGCCAGACGCTCCCCCTCCGGGGAGGGGGGGGGGGGGCTGACACAGACGGCTGACGGGAGGCCGGTATGGCGTGAGCAGCAGGCGAGGTCCCGGGGTCGGCCGGCCGAACTCGACAGGGTCCCGGGGTCGGCCGGCCGGACTCGACGGGGTCCCGGGGTCGGCCGGCCGGACTCGACGGATGGTCCCGGGGTCGGCCGGCCGGACTCGACGGGGTCCCGGGGTCGGCCGGCCGGACTCGACGGATGGTCCCGGGGTCGGCCGGCCGGACTCGACGGATGGTCCCGGGGTCGGCCGGCCCGACTCGACGGATGGTCCCGGGGTCGGCCGGCCCGACTCGACGGATGGTCCCGGGGTCGGCCGGCCGGACTCGACGGATGGTCCCGGGGTCGGCCGGCCGGACTCGACGGATGGTTTGAAGTGCGCCTTGTAGGACAAAAAGGAATGATGGACGGTTATGTTACGGTACATTTAAATGGTAGGTGACATCAGTGCTTCAGCATTGTAACTAATAACCTAATGACTTATAGGTTTTCCAATAATTTAACAATCCAAATGAATATGATATAACTGGCCCTAGCCTGCCTGGCCTGGTAACGGAGAGGTGGCAGTGACCGGACTGCACGTGGACCAGCTGTTTGTGGGGTCACCGAGGAGCGGCACTCAGGCAGTCCGTCGTGTCGCTGCACATGCAGACAGTGACGATCAGATCGTGTTATGTCAGGCAACGGAGCTGCACTGAAGCAAGGCCGGCGACTGCAACACGAATGCTAAGTGATTCGAGATGCAGTCACACGCCCGTCACCGTCACCTGACAATGGCAGCTATTGACGAATAGCAGGAAGATTTCCTATATTCTGATCTGCACCAATGTCCGTTGTATATGCAGTATTGCAAGGTCGTTGGAAGCAGGTGGAAGCACGCAATGCCCAAAAGTGGCGTCACAGTTAAATACAAACATTCATGAATCACATCTAGAGACAGATTTCCACTGCCTGGTGCCGTGTTTGGTCGTGTGTTTGTACTCTGTGGTGCTGAACGGACATTTTTGACTCATTTACTGGTTAACTCGACCGTTGGCAGCCCACATTCCTATGCAAACACATATCTCTTTAGATTCCCACATATTCCTGCTCATCCGTGGCAACGTTCACTAGACATCGTTCCCACGAGAGAATAAACACGAGGAATCTTCACTTGTCTGAAAAAATAATATGATCATGCAACTGAGAGACC